>JAJEOU010000545.1:0-20205 GCA_021534815.1 Acrocephalus arundinaceus
TCTATATTTTCTGAACGCGATTAGACCACCGAACCCATCCCCCCGAATAAAAAAGGACCAAAAATGAGGAGATCCCCAAAAAAAAAAAAAAAAGGAGCCCCCCAAAAAAAGGAGCACCTTATAAAGAGGAGCCCCCCAAAACAGCAAAAAAAAAAAACCAATCCCCTAAAAACAAAAAGAAGAACCTCCCCAAAAAAAAGAAACAAAAAAAAAGAGAGACCCCCAAGAAACAATATGTGAAACCCCCAAAAAGACCACCCACAAAAAAGGAGCCCCCAAAAACAAGAAAGAGCCTTAAAAGAGAGGAGACCCCAACAAAAGAGGACCCCCAAAAAATGCATGACTCCCCAAAAAAATGAGACCCCTAAAAAATTGCCCACCCCTTAAAAAGGACCCCCCCACAAACAAGATGAGACCCCAAAAAGGACCCCAAAGAAAGGACCCAAAAAGAGAAAGACCCCCCAAAAAAGAACCCCCTAAAGTAAGAGGAAACCCACAAAAAAAGGACCCCCCCAAAAAACTTGAGACCACCAAAAAGGAACCCCCAAAAGATGAGGACCCCCAAAAAGAGAAGACCCAAAAAGAGGAGACCCCCAAAAAGAGACCCCCAAAAAAGAGGAGACCCCCAAAAATACCACCCACAAAAAGGGACCCCCCAAAAAAGGAGACCCCAAAAATAGGAGACCCAAAAAGGGAACCCCCCCAAAAAAATGAGACCCTTAAAAGGAAACCCCAAAAGACGATGCCCAACAAAAATGGGAGACCCCCCAAAAAGCGACCCCCAAAAAGATGAAACCCCAAAACGAATGGACCACCCACAAAAAGGACCCTCCCCAAAAAGATGAGAAGCCCCCCAAAAAAAGAAAGATCCCCCAAAAAATATGAGACCTCCCAAATAGCCCCCCTAAAAAAAAACAAAACCCCAAAAAAGGGAGACCCAAAAACGAGGATGACCCCAAAAATGAAACCCCCAAAAAGAGGAAACCCCAAAAAGGGAAAACCCCAAAAGACGAGGCCCCAACAAAAATGGGAGACCCCAAACAAAAGGACCCCCAAAAAAATTGAGGGACCCAAAAAAGGGAGGCCCCAACCCCCAAAAAAAGACCCCCCCCCAACAAGGACCCCCCAAAACGACCCCACACCCCCCCCAAAAAAAAATTCAGAGGGGCGGGACCGCCCCCATCTCCCTCCCCACCCTCTCTTGTTGTACCCCAATTTTATATAAACACGCCCCTTTATAGCCCCGCCCCCTTTAATGAACACGCCCCTTTTTTATAACACGCCACTTTTTTAACACCGCCCCTTTAAAGCCCCCGCCCCTTTTAACACACGCCCCCTTTTAGCCCCGCCCTTTATAAACCCCTTTAAGTCCCGCCCCCTAACACGCTTCTCCCTTTACACGCCCCTTTTCAACCACGCCCCCTTTTAGCCCCGCCCCTTTTTGTTCCCCTCCCCCATTTTGGGGGGGGTCTCCCCTCCCCCCCGGTGCTGCAATAAAAGCGGCTCAGCCCCTCCCACCACCCCTGGGGCGGGGTCCCCCAAAAATTCCCAAAAGTCTCGGCTGGAGTGGGTGCCGGAGGGGCGGGGGGGTCTAATGGGCCCTCCCCCCCCCAGATGAGGTCGGGGACCCCCAAAGGTGGGGGAGGGGCGGGGAGGCCGGGGGGCGTTTTGTCACCGCGGGCGCAGAAGCCTCATGCATATTAATGAGGTATGAGGCGGGACGGCCCCGCCCCCACCCCCGCCCGCAGCTGCGGCCACGGGGGGGAGGGGAGGGGAATCGGGGGGGACGGGACCCCAAAATTTCATCTGGGAACCCCAAAAATTCATTGGGGAACCCCTAAAATTCATCTGGGGACCTCCCAAAATTCACCTGGAACCCCAAAATTCATCTGGGACCCCCAAAATTCATCTGGAACCCAAAATTCATCTGGGAACCCCAAAATTTTCATTCCGGGAACCCAAAATTCACCTGAGGAACCCCCAAAAATTCCATTCAGGGAACCCCCAAAATTTCACCTGGGGAAACCCCAAATTCACCTGGTGAAACCCCAATAATTCATCTGGGGAACCCCAAAATTCATCTGTGAACCCCAAAATTCACCTGGGGATCCCAAAAAATTCATCTGTGGGACCCCAAAATTTCACCCGCGAGAACCCCAAAATTCATCTGGGGCACCCCAAAAATGTCACCGAGAACCCCAAAAATTCATCGGGAACCCCAAAATTAATCCAGGGACCCAAAAGTCATTCTGGGGATCCCAAAATTCATCTGGGAACCCCAAAAATTCTTCTGGGACCCCAAAATTCATTCTGGGAAACCCCAAAATTTCACCTGGGATCCCAAATTCATTCCGGGAACCCCAAAATTCACCTGGGGAACCCAAAAATTCCACTGGGAACCTCAGCCCCTCCCCCCTGTGTTCACAGGCAGCCCCTCCCATTGCCCCCGCCTAATTATGTATGCTAATTAAGTTAATGAGATGCTAATTAGATGCTAATGAGCTCCCTTAATTTCCCGCAGAGGGCGGTTGTGGGGCATTGGGCCTCACCTGGGCCCACCTGTACCCCTCCCCCCCTTCCTCAATTCCTGGGGATTCCCGGGATTTCCCCCAAAATTTCTGGGATGTTTCCGGGTTTTTATTTTTCCCAAAATTTGGGATTTTCCCAAAAAATTTGGGTTTGGGGATTTTAATTTTCCCAAAATTCTGGGATTCTCCCCAAAAATTTCTGGGATTTTTCAGGGGTTTTGTTGCTTCCCAAAAATTCTGCTGAATTTTCCAGCTCCTATTCCCCCCAAATTTTGGGATTCTCCTGCCTCCTATCCCCTAAAAAATTCCCCAAAAATTTGGGGATTCTCGCGGTCTTCAAACCTTCCCCCCTAAACTCCCAATTTTCCCCAAAAAAAATCCCCAAATTTTTCGGGTTTTTCTGCCTCCTACCCCCCTAAAAATTCCCAAAAATTTTGACGAGATTTTCCCAGCTCCTATCCCGCCCCAAATTTTGGGATTTTCCCGTTTCCTACCCCCTAAAAAATTCCCAAAATTTGGGATTCTCCTCCCCCTTTTCCCCCTAAAATTCCCAAATTTTGGGATTTTCCCGCCTCCTTACCTCCCTAAAAATTCCCCAAAATTGGGATTTTCTCTCGGGTCTCAACCTCCCCCAAATCCCCCAATTTTCCCAAAAAAAAATCCCCCAAGTTTGTTGGATTCTCCCGCATCCTACCCCCTAAAAATTCCCCCAAATTTTGGAATCTCCCTCCCCATCGATCCAAACAAAAATTCTCCAAAATTTTAGGATTTCCCGATCTTATCCTCCCCAAATTATTTGCGGATTCTCCCCCTTAAATTTTGGATTCGTCCCGCCCTCCTACCTCCTTAAAAATTCCCCAAATTTTGGGAATCTCCCCATTCCATTCCCCCCAAAAAATTCTCCAATATTTTAGGATTTTCCCGGCTCTTATCCTCCCCAAATTTTTGGATTCTCCCCACGAAATTTTGGCATTCTCCCCCCCAAATTTTGGATTCTCCCGCCTCCTACCCCCCTAAAAATTCCCCAAATTTTGGAATTCTCCCACCTCCTACCCCCTAAAAACTCAAATTTTGGGAATCTCCCTCCCCATTATCCAAAAAATTCTCCAAATTTAAGGATTTCCCGCTCTTATCCTCCCCAAATTTTGGGATTCTCCCCCCCAATTTTGGGATTCTCCCACCCGGAATTTTGGGATTCTCCCCGCCTCCTACCCCCCAAATTCCCCAAATTTTGCGGGATTCTCCCACCTCCTACCCCCCTAAAAATTTCCCAAATTTTGGATTCTCCCCCCCGAAATTTTTGGGATTCTCCCCCCCAATTTTGGGATTCTCCCCGCCGAATTTGGGATTCTCCCCCCCAAAATTTTGGATCTCCCCCCGAATTTGGGATTCTCCCCCCCCAAATCCCGGGATTCTCCCTCCCCCCCCCCTCCCCTCCCTGGGCGTGTCCTCCCCGCTCTCCCCCCCTCCCCTCCCCTGGGCTTCCCCTCCCGCCCCCTCCCCCCCATTTCCCCCCCATTTCCATCCCCGTCCCCCCCGGTGTTCCCGTCCCCGTTATAAAACGCGGCCCGGCCCCGCGCTCCGCACACGCTGCGGGCCCCGCCCCCTTCCTCACCCACCCAACACCCCACCCAACCCCCCGCCCTCCCCCACCGCCGCTGTCCGCGGTGGCTGAACCGAAAACCCCCGGTTCAACCGGGACCCCAAATCCCCCCCCCAAAATCACACACCAGGGGGTTTACCGACCCCCCCCAACACCCCAACACCCCGAACCGGTCCCGGTGACGCGGCGGTCCATGCCCGATCCGCGGGGGGGTCCGGGAGGCCCGCCGGGCGCGGCCTCACCGACACCGAAACGCCGGCGGGCGGCGGCGGCGGCGGCTGCGGGCGGCCCCGGCCCGAGCTGGGCGGCGACGCCCGCCGCCACAAAGCCCTAGCTCGGCTCCCGCACGGCCCCGGGGGGCTCTTTGTGCCGGGGGGCCCGCGGGCCGCGGAGGAACCATGCCCAGGTCGTTCCTGGTGAAGAAGGTGAACCTCGATGATTTCCCGCCGGTCTGGATGCTCCGGTACGGCGCGGCCCGCGCGGATTTCGGTTCCCGTTACACGAGAAGGCGTAATATGCGAGAAAACGGCGGCGGGAATGATGCCTCTAAACCCCCCTCCTTCATCATCATCATCATCATCCTCCTCCTCTTCCCCGCTCCGCCCCGGCCGGGAACTCGCCGCATTCCGCCGCGCTGGGATCGCGGAGGCACCGGGGGGAAACCGGGAGGAACCGGGGCAGAACCGGGGAACCGAGGGCAGAAACCGGGGCAGAAACCGGGGCAGAACCGGGCCAGAACCGGGCAGAACCGTTGAGGAAACCGGGCAGAACCGCGGGCAGCAACGGGCCGTGCGGCCGGCGCTGCCCTTTGTCTGCGGAGCCAAAGTTCAAGAGGCAGCGGCAGCGGCAGCTCGGAGCCCCCCGCGGCCCGCCGCCGTTGTCGCCGTTGTTGTCGCCGTTGTCGTGTCCCCCCGCTCCGGTGTCCCCCCCCGCCCGTGGCGGCTTTGTGCGGAGCGCGGCCCCGGCCGGGCCCCGGTGCGGCGGCGGCTGCGGCGCGTTGCGTAACCGGGACCGCGGAACGCAGCCGCAGCCGCCGCCGCACCGGGCCCGGCCCGCCCCGCCGTGACCTTGAGCGGGACCGGGCAGCGGCGGAGGAGCGGCGGGAGGGAATTCGGGAAGGAATGCGGGAACCGGGATGGCGGCCGGGCCCGGGAATGCGGGAGGGGACAGGGGACAGCGACAAGGGACAGGGGACAGGCGACAAGGAGGGGAGGGAGACAAGGACAAGGGACAGGGGACCAGGACAAGGGTAGACAAGGGACACGACAGGGGACAGGACAAGGGACAGGGACAGGCAAGGGACAACGACAAGGGACGGGGACAAGGGACGCGGCGACAAGGGACAAGGGACAGACGAGCAAGGGCAGCAGGGACAGGACGACAAGGGACAAGGGACAAGGGACAGCGACAGGCGACAGGGACAAGGGACACGACAAGGACACGGGACCGAGGACACAGACAGCGACAAGGGAACATGGGACAGACAGGGGAAGGACAGCGACAAGGAGACAGCACCAAGGACGGGGATCAAGGGACGTAGACAAGGAATGGACAGGGACAAGGGACAAGCGACAAGGACAAGGGGCGCCGAGCGGCGGGGACGGGATGCGGAGACGTGACAAGGGACGGGGACAGCGAACAAGAGAAGGGACAGCGACAGGGGAAGGGGACAGCGACAAGGGAAGGGGACAAGGGAAGGACAAGGGACAGCAAGGTTAGAGCAGGCTGGGGACAGCGACAATGGGAAGGGAGGGGACAGTGAAGTGACAAGGGCGGAAGGGGACAGCAACAAGGAGGGGACAGAGAAGGGACAAGGGACAGGGATGGGGACAGCGACAAGGCAGGGATGGGACAGCGACAAGGGACAAGGGACAGCCGACAAGGGAAGGGACAGGCGGACAAGGCAGAGGGAGGACAGCGACAAGGACAAGGGACAGCGACAAGGGACAAGGGAGCGCAGAGAGGCGGGAGGGATGCGGGACGGCGACAAGGAGGAAGGGACAGGGTGGTGAGGGCAGGGACAGCGACAGCGACAAGGGAATGGGACAGCGACAAGGGACACGCGGGGTAGGACAGGCTGGCGGGACAGGACGGGGACAGCACACAGAGAACGCAGCGATGGGGACGGAAGGAGCGGGGACAGGGGACAGCGACTGGGGACAGGAACTGCGGGACAGCGAACGGCGGGGACAGCGACGGGGAGCAGGGACAAGGGCACGGGAGGAAGAGATGCGGGGGGCTGAAGGGTGGGGACAGCGACTATGGACAGGGAACAGGGGACAGGGAAGACAGGGACAGGACAGCGACAGGATGACAGGGACAGGGACAGGGACCAGGGACCAGGGACGTGACAGGGACAGGACACGAGCTGACGGCAGCGATGGGACAGGACTGCAGGGATGGAAGCGACACTGGCCGGGACTGCGGGACAGGGACTGCGGAACCGGGACGGGACAGGGACAGGGCAGGACAGGGAACAGGGAATGCGGGGGACAGGTGACAAGGAAGGACAGGAGCCAATGCAGACGATGGTGACAGGGCTGGGGACACAGGAGTAGGGGACAGCGGACAGGGATGGGACAGGGACAGAGGATGGACAGGATGGGGACAGGGAGGGACAGGGATGGATAGGACGGGATGGGACAGATGGGAAAGAGAAGACAAAGGCGGAAACAGACCCACGGACGGATCGACGCCGATCACGTACGAGGGAAACAGGACCGACCTGCGCGCACAAGGCAGCGACGCCCCAAATACCAAGGACAAATCTTTACCAGGGACAAGGGACAGAGACAGGGAGCAGGCAGGAACGATGGGCAGGAATGTGGGACAGGGATGGGAAAGTGACAGGGACGGGTGGCTCCGACAGGACACGGGCACAGGGCAGGGTAAGGAAGAGGGACAGAGGGACAAGGACGAACGGAGGCGGGACGGGGCAGGGGCTCGGAGGGAACAGACAGGACAGGGACAAGGGACAAGGGACAGGCTGGCAGCGGGAAGATGGGACAGGGGAGGGGACAGATCAGAGACAGGAAGGAAAGGGACAGGACAGGGATGGGACAAGGACAGGCAGGGCCGGGGTGGCAGGAGATGGAGGGACGGACAGGGGGACAAGGGACAGGGCTGGCAGCAGGACAGGGACAGGAGGACAGCAGGGGACAGAGACAGAGACAACAGGGAAAGGGACGGGGATAGGGACAGTGACAGGGATGGGGACAGGGATGGGACAGTGACAGTGACAGTGACAGGGGACAGGGACAAGGCAGGGCCGGGGTGGGCAGGAGTGGCGGGGGGGTCAAGGGCAGGGGCAAGGGACAAGGACAAGGACAAGGGACAAGGGACAAGGGCAGGAGTTGAGTCGGGCACAGCCCGCGGGGGGATGAGCCGGGGGTCGGGCAGGGGGACAGACAGAGGGACAGGGGGACAGACAGGGTGACAGGGTGACAGACAGGGGGACAGGCCAGGGTGACAGTCAGGGGACAGAGGATGAGCAGGGGGATGGGAAGGGGGACAGACAGAGGGACAGAGTGACAGACAGGGGGACAGAGGGACAGACAAGGGACAGGCAGGGTGACAGTCAGGGGACAGTCAGGGGACAGAGGATGAGCAGGGGGATGGGAAGGGGGACAGACAGAGGGACAGGGTGACAGACAGGGGGACAGAGGGACAGACAAGGGGACAGGCAGGGTGACAGGCATGGGGACACGCAGGGGACAGAAAGGTGACGGACAGGGGGACAAGCAGGGCGACAGACAGAGGGACAGAGGGACAAACAAGGGGGACAGACAAGTGGACAATCAGGGGACAGGCAGGTGACAGGGGGACAGAGGGACAGACAGGGGGACAGACAAGGAGGACGGGCAGGGTGACAAGGGGGGGACACAGGGGGACAAGCAGGGGTGACAAGCAGTGGGAGGGGCAGGGGTGGGGCAGGGGACACAGAACAGCCAGAGGGACAGAGGGGGACACACGCGGGACACCGAGGACACACACGGGGACACACACGGGACACTGGGGGACACACATGGAACACCGGGGACACACACGGGACACCAGGGACATACACAGGACACCGGGGACACACGGGGACACACACGGACACTGGGGACACACACGGGGACACACACGGGACACTGGGACACACTGGAGACACACGCGGGACACTGGGGACACGCACAGGACACAAGAGGGACCACACACAGGACACCGGGGGACACAATATGGGGACACACGCGGGATATCGAGGGACACACACAGGGACACCGGGGACACACAGGGACACCGGGAGACACAGACGGGACAGCAGGGGACACACATGGGACCTCAGGGACACACGAGCGACCCACGCAGTGACACCGGGGACACACACGGAACACTGGGGACACAAGAGTGACACACGCGGTGACACACACGGAGCACCGGGGACACACACGGGACACTGGGGACACACGAGTGACACACGCGGGGACACACACGGAACACCGGGGACACACACGGGACACTGGGGACACACACGGGACATCGGGGACACACACGGGACACCGGGACACACGAGTGACACACACAGTGACACCGGAGGACACACACAGGACACCGGGACACACACGGGACACCGGGGGACTCTCGCAGGGACACACGCAGCGACACCGGGGACACACGAGTGACACCGGGGGACACCGGGAACACACAGGGACACCAGGGGACACCAGGGGACACCGGGGACACACGGGTGACACACGCGGGGACACACACGGGATATCGAGGGACACACACGGGGACACACACGGAGCACTGGGGGACACCAGCAGTGACACAAGCGGGGACAAACACGGAACACCGGGGGGACACCGGGGACACACACGGGACACCCGGGGGCACACATGGAATAGCGGTGACACTCGCAGTGACACAAGAGGGACACACACGGGACACCAGGGACACACATAGGGGACACCGGGGGACACACGAGTGACACACGCAGTGACACCGGGGACACACACGGGACACCGGGGGACACACACAGAGCACCGGGGAGACACAAGCAGTGACAGAAGAAGGGACACACACGGGACACCGGGGACACACAGGGACACCGGGGGACGCACGCAAGGACACTGGGGCAACACACGGGACACCGGGGGGACACCCGCAGCGACACCGGGGACACACGCGGGACACCAGGGGACACACACGCAACACTGGGGACACACGAGTGACACCGGGGACACACGAGCGACCCACGCAGTGAGACCGGGGACACACACGGGCCCGGGGACAGGACAGGGACTCGGGAACGCGAGTGCACACGTCGTGGTCCACGGGGCACGGATGCACCGTGGATCCCTGGTGTCCGTGTGTTCCCCTCTTGTGTCACTGCAGTGTCACCGCTATTCCATGTGTGCCCCCGGGTGTCCGTGTGTGTCCCCGGTGTCCCCCGTGTGCCGTGTTGTCCCCGCTTGTGTCACTGCTGGTGCTCCCCAGTGCTCCGAATGTGTGTCCCCGTGATGTGTCCTCGACTTATCCCGTGTGTTCCCCGCGTGTGTCAACCCGTGACATTGTCCCCGGTGTCTCCCCTAGGGTCCCCTGTTCCCTGTGTGTTCCCCGGTGTCCCCCGGTGTCACTTCGGTGTCTGTCCCCGGCTAAAGGTCGCTGTGGTGTGGTCTCTGGTGGTCCCTGCGAGAGTCCCCCGGTGTCCCGTGTGTGTCCCCGGTGTCCTGTGTGTGTCCTCCGGTGTCACTGTGTGTGTCACTCGTGTGTCCCCGGTGTCCCGTGTGTGTCCCCGATGTCCCGTGTGTGTCCCCAGTGTCCCATGTGTGTCCCCGGTGTTCCGTGTGTGTCCCCGCGTGTGTCACTCGTGTGTCCCCAGTGTCCCGTGTGTCCCCGTGCTCCGTGTGTGTCCCGGTGTGTCACTCTTGTTCCCAGTGTTCCGTGTGTGTCCCCGGTGTCACTGCGTGGGTCGCTCGTGTGTCCCTGAGGTCCCATGTGTGTCCCCTGCTGTCCCGTCTGTGTCTCCCGGTGTCCCTGTGTGTCCCGGTGTCCCTGTGTGTGTCCCTCGATATCCCGCTGGTCCCCATATGTGTCCCCCGGTGTCCTGTGTGTGGTCCCCTCTTGTGTCCCTGTGCGTGTCCCCAGTGTCCCGCGTGTGTCTCCAGTGTGTCCCCAGTGTCCCGTGTGTGTCCCCGTGTGTGTCCCCCAGTGTCCCGTGTGTGTCCCCGTGTGTCCCCGGTGTCCTGTGTATGTCCCTGGTGTCCCGTGTGTGTCCCCGGTGTTCCATGTGTGTCCCCCAGTGTCCCGTGTGTGTCCCCGTGTGTGTCCTCGGTGTCCCGCGTGTGTCCCTCCTCTGTCCCTCTGGCTGTTCTGTGTCCCCTGCCCCACCCCTGCCCCTCCCACTGCTTGTCACCCCTGCTTGTCCCCCTGTGTCCCCCCCTTGTCACCCTGCCCGTCCTCCTTGTCTGTCCCCCTGTCTGTCCCTCTGTCCCCCTGTCACCTGCCTGTCCCCTGATTGTCCACTTGTCTGTCCCCCTTGTTTGTCCCTCTGTCCCTCTGTCTGTCGCCCTGCTTGTCCCCCTGTCCGTCACCTTTCTGTCCCCTGCGTGTCCCCATGCCTGTCACCCTGCCTGTCCCCTTGTCTGTCCCTCTGTCCCCCTGTCTGTCACCCTGTCCCTCTGTCTGTCCCCCTTCCCATCCCCCTGCTCATCCTCTGTCCCCTGACTGTCCCCTGACTGTCACCCTGCCTGTCCCCTTGTCTGTCCCTCTGTCCCCCTGTCTGTCACTCTGTCCCTCTGTCTGTCCCCCTTCCCATCCCCCTGCTCATCCTCTGTCCCCTGACTGTCACCCTGCCTGTCCCCCTGTCTGTCACCCTGTCACCCTGTCTGTCACCCCTGTCCCTCTGTCTGTCCCCCTGCCCGACCCCCGCTCATCCCCCCGCCGGGCTGTGCCCGACTCAACTCCTGCCCTTGTCCCTTGTCCCTTGTCCCTTGTCCCTTGTCCCTTGTCCCCCTGCCCTTGACCCCCCCGCCACTCCTGCCCACCCCGGCCCTGCCTGTCCTGTCCCCTGTCACTGTCACTGTCACTGTCCCCATCCCTGTCCCCATCCCTGTCACTGTCCCTATCCCCGTCCCTTTCCCTGTCCTGTCTCTGTCCCTGTCCCCTGTCCCTGTCCCTGTCCCTGCTGCCAGCCCTGTCCCTTGTCCCCCTGTCCCTTGTCCCCCTCCACTCCTGCCCACCCCGGCCCTGCCTGTCCTTGTCCCCATCCCTGTCCCTGTCCCTTTCCCTGTCCTGTCTCTGTCCCTGTCCCCATCCCTGTCCCATCCCTGTCCCCGCTGCCAGCCCTGTCCCTTGTCCCTTGTCCCTGTCCCTGTCCTTGTTCCCTCCGGCAGCCCCTGCCCCTGTCCCCGCCCTCCCGTTCGTCCCTTGTCCCTCTGTCCCTCTGTCCTTCCCCTGCCCGTAGCCCCGTGTCCTGTCGCTGTGCCCACCCCGGTCCCTGTCACTTGTCCCCATCCCTGTCCCCACATTCCTGTCCCCATCCCTGCCGCTGGCTCCCTGTCTCTGTCCTTTGTCCCTGTCCCCATCCCTGTCCCATCCCTGTCCCTATCCCATCCCTGTCCCCATCCCTGTCCCCATCCCTGTCCCATCCCTGTCCCTGTCCCATCCCTGTCCCTGTCCCCTACTCCTGTCCCCAGCCCTGTCACCATCGCTGCCATTGGCTCCTGTCCCTTCCCTTGTCCCTGTCCCCGCATTCCCTGTTCCCTGTCCCCTGTCCCTGTCCCCTGTCCCCGTCCCGGTCTCCGCAGTCCCTGTCCCCGCAGTCCCGGCCAGTGTCGCTGTCCCCATCCCTGCAGTCCCTGTCCCCATCGCTGCCGTCAGCTCCGTGTCCCTGTCCCTGTCACTGTCCCTGGTCCCTGTCCCTGTCCCTGTCCCTGTCCCATCCCTGTCGCTGTCCCTGTCCCTTGTCCCTGTCCCTGTCCCCTGTCCCTGTCCATGTCGCTGTCCCCACCCTCAGCCCCCCCGCATCTCTCCTCCCCGTGCCCTTGTCCCCTGTCCCCGTCGCTGTCCCCGCCGTCGCTGTCCCCGCAGTTCCTGTCCCCGCAGTCGCTGTCCCCTGTCCCCGCTCCTTCCGTCCCCATCGCTGCGTTCTCTGTGTCGCTGTCCCCGTCCCTGTCCCGGCAGCTCTGTCCCCTCACCCCGCTGTCCCTTGTCGCTGTCCCCTTCCCTTGTCGCTGTCGCTGTCCCTGCCCTCACCCCGCTGTCCCTTCCCTTGTCGCCGTCCCCGCATCCCGTCCCCGCCGCTCTCTGCGCCTCCCTTGTCCCTTGTCGCTGTCCCTTGTCCCTTGTCGCTGTCCCCATCCCTGCCCTTGTCGCTGTCCCCATCCCTTCCCTTGTCGCTGTCCCTTGTCCCTTGTCGCTGTCCCCATCCCTGCCCTTGTCGCTGTCCCCATCCCTGTCCCTTGTCCCTTCTCTGTCCCCTTCCCTTGTTGCTGTCCCCTTCCCTGCCCTTGTCACTTCACTGTCCCCTTCCCTTCCCTTGTCGCTGTCCCCATCCCTGCTCTAACCTTGCTGTCCCTTGTCCCTTCCCTTGTCCCCTTCCCTTGTCGCTGTCCCCTTCCCCTGTCGCTGTCCCTTCTCTTGTCGCTGTCCCCGTCCCTTGTCACCGTCTCCGCATCCCGTCCCCGCCGCTCTCCGCGCTTCCCTTGTCCCTTGTCGCTGTCCCTTGTCCCTTGTCCCTGTCCCCTTCCCTTGTCCCCGTCCCTTGTCCCCGTCCCTTGTCGCTGTCTCTTGTCGCTGTCCCTTCCCCTGTCCCTGTCCCTTGTCCCTTGTCGCTGTCCCTTGTCCCTCGTCCCTGTCCCTTGTCGCTGTCCCTTGTCCCTGTCCCCTGTCGCTGTCCCTTGTCCCTTGTCCCTTGTCGCTGTCCCTGTCCCTTGTCGCTGTCCCTTGTCCCTTGTCGCTGTCCCTTGTCCCCGTCCCTTGTCGCTGTCCCTTGTCCCTTGTCCCTGTCCCTTGTCCCTGTCCCCTGTCGCTGTCCCTTGTCCCTTGTCCCTGTCCCCTGTCCCTTGTCCCTTGTCCCTTGTCGCTGTCCCTGTCCCTTGTCGCTGTCCCCGTCCCCTCCCGCATTCCCGGGCCCGCCGCCATCCCGGTTCCCGCATTCCTTCCCGCATTCCCCTCCCGCCGCCTCCTCCGCCGCTGCCCCGGTCCCGCTCAAGGTCACGGCGGGGCCGGGCCGGGCCCGGTGCGGCGGCGGCTGCGGCTGCGGTTCCGCCGGTCCCGGTTACGCAACGCGCCGCAGCCGCCGCCGCACCGGGCCCGGCCGGGGCCGCGCTCCGCACAAAGGCCGCCACGGGGCGGGGGGGGGACACCGGGAGCGGGGGGGACACGACAACGGCGACAACAACGGCGACAACGGCGGCGGGGCCGCGGGGGGCTCCGAGCTGCCGCTGCCGCTGCCCTTGAACTTGGCTCCCGCAGACAAAGGGCAGCGCCGGCCGCACGCCCGGTTCTGCCCCGGTTCTGCCCCGGTTCCTCCCCGGTTCTGCCCCGGTTCTGGCCCGGTTCTGCCCCGGTTTCTGCCCCGGTTCTGCCCCGGTTCCCCCGGTTCTGCCCCGGTTCCTCCCCGGTTCCCCCCGGTGCCTCCCGGTTCCCAGCGCGGCGGAATGCGGCGATTCCCGGCCGGGGCGGAGCGGGGAAGAGGAGGAGGATGATGATGATGATGATGAAGGAGGGGGGTTTAGAGCATCATTCCCGCCGCCGTTTCTCGCTATTTACCCTTCTCGTGTAACCGGGAACCGAAATCCGCCCGGGCGCGGCCGTACGGAGCATCCAGACCGGCGGGGAAATCATCGAGCTTCACCTTCTTCACCAGGAACGACCTGGGCATGGTTCCTCCGCGGCCCCGGGGCCCGGCCCGGCCACAAAGAGCCCCCCCGGGCCGGTGCGGGAGCCGAGCTAGGGCTTTGTGCGGCGGGCGCGGCCGCCCAGCTCCGGGCCGGGGCCGCCCGCAGCCGCCGCCGCCGCCGCCGCCGCCGTTTCGGTGTCGGTGAGGCCGCGCCCGGCGGCTCCCGGACCCCCCCCGCGATCGGGCATGGACCGCGCCGGCACCGGGACCGGTTCGGGGTGTTGGGGGTGTTGGGGGGGGGTCGGTAAAACCCCCCTGGGTGTGATTTTTGGGGGGGGGATTTGGGGTCCCGGTTGAACCGGGGGGTTTCGGGTTCAGCACCGCGGACAGCGGCGGTGGGGGAGGGGCGGGGGGGTTGGGTGGGGTTGGGTGGGTGAGGAGGGGGCGCGGGGCCCGCAGCGTGTGCGGAGCGCGGGGCCGGGCCCGCGTTTATAACGGGGACGGGAACACCGGGGGGGGACGGGGATGGAAATGGGGGGGGGAAATGGGGGGAGGGGCGGGAGGGGAACGCCCAGGGGGAGGGGAGGGGGAGGGAGAGCGGGAGGACACGCCCAGGGAGGGGAGGGGGGAGGGGGGAGGGAGAATCCCGGGATTTGGGGGGGAGAATCCCAAAATTCGGGGGGGAGAATCCCAAAATTTGGGGGGGAGAATCCCAAAATTCGGGGGGGAGAATCCCAAAATTTGGGGGGGAGAATCCCAAAATTTCGGGGGGGAGAATCCCAAAATTTGGGGAATTTTTAGGGGGTAGGAGGTGGGAGAATCCCAAAATTTGGGGAATTTGGGGGGGTAGGAGGCGGGAGAATCCCAAAATTTCGGGGGGGAGAATCCCAAAATTTGGGGGGGAGAATCCCAAAATTTGGGGAGGATAAGAGCCGGGAAAATCCTTAAATTTGGAGAATTTTTTTGGATAATGGGGAGGGAGATTCCCAAAATTTGGGGAGTTTTTAGGGGGGTAGGAGGTGGGAGAATCCCAAAATTTGGGAATTTTTAGGGGGGTAGGAGGCGGGAGAATCCCAAAATTTGGGGGGGAGAATCCCAAAATTTCGTGGGGGAGAATCCCAAAATTTGGGGAGGATAAGAGCCGGGAAAATCCTAAAATTTGGAGAATTTTTTGGGGGGAATGAATGGGGAGATTCCCAAAATTTGGGGAATTTTTAAGGAGGTAGGAGGCGGGAGAATCCCAAAATTTGGGGGGGGAGAATCCCAAAATTTGGGGAGGATAAGAGCCGGGAAAATCCTAAAATTTGGAGAATTTTTTTGGATCATGGGGAGGGAGATTCCCAAAATTTGGGGAATTTTTAGGGGGGTAGGAGGCGGGAGAATCCCAAAACTTGGGGATTTTTTTGGGGAAAATTTGGGGGATTTGGGGGGAGGTTGAGACCCGAGAGAATCCCAAATTTTGGGGAATTTTTAGGGAGGTAGGAGGCGGGAAAATCCCAAAATTTGGGAATTTTTAGGGGGAAAAGGGGAGGGAGAATCCCAAAATTTTGGGAATTTTTAGGGGGGTAGGAAACGGGAAAATCCCAAAATTTGGGGCGGGATAGGAGCTGGGAGAATCCCAAAATTTTGGGAATTTTTAGGGGGGTAGGAGGCAGAAAAATCCCAAAATTTGGGGATTTTTTTGGGGAAAATTTGGGGGATTTAGGGGGGAAGGTTGAGACCCGAGAGAATCCCAAATTTTGGGGAATTTTTAGGGGATAGGAGGCAGGAGAATCCCAAAATTTGGGGGGAGATAGGAGCTGGGAAAATCCCAGAATTTTGGGAAGCACAAAACCCCTGAAAAATCCCAGAATTTTTGGGGAGAATCCCAGAATTTTGGGAAAAATAAAATCCCAGAAAATCCCAGAATTTTTTGGGAAAATCCCAGAATTTTGGGAAAAATAAAAACCCGGAAAAATCCCAGAATTTTTGGGGGGAAATCCCGGGAATCCCCAGGAATTGAGGAAGGGGGGGAGGGGCAGGTGGGCCCCAGGTGAGCCCCTCCCCCACCCCGCCCTCTGCGGGCAATTAGGGAGCCTCATTAGCATCTAATTAGCATCTCATTAACATTAATTAGCATCTAATTAGGCGGGGGCATGGGGGAGGGGCTGCTGTGACACAGGGGGGAGGGGCTGAGGTTCCCCAGGTGAATTTTGGGGTTCCCCAGGTGAATTTTGGGTTCCCGGATGAATTTTGGGATCCCCAGGTGAATTTTGGGGTTCCCAGATGAATTTTGGGGTCCCCAGATGAATTTTGGGGTTCCCAGATGAATTTTGGGATTCCCCAGATGACTTTTGGGGTCCCTGGATTAATTTTGGGGTTCCCGGATGAATTTTGGGGTTCTCGGGTGAATTTTGGGGTCCCCAGATGAATTTTGGGGTTCTCGGGTGAATTTTGGGGTCCCCAGATGAATTTTGGGATCCCCAGTGAATTTTGGGGTTCCCAGATGAATTTTGGGGTTCCCCAGATGAATTTTGGGGTTCCCAGGTGAATTTTGGGGTTTCCCAGGTGAATTTTGGGGTTCCCGAATGAATTTTGGGGTTCCCAGGTGAATTTTGGGGTTCCCGGATGAATTTTGGGGTTCCCAGATGAATTTGGGGTTCCCAGATGAATTTTGGGGTCCCCCAGATGAATTTTGGGGTTCCCAGGTGAATTTTGGGGTCCCCAGATGAATTTTGGGGTTCCCCAGATGAATTTTGGGGTTCCCAGATGAATTTTGGGGTCCGTCCCCCCCCCGATTCCCCCTCCCCTCCCCCCCCGTGGCCGCAGCTGCCGGGCGGGGGTGGGGGCGGGGCCGTCCCGCCTCATTAACCCTCATTAATATGCAAATGAGGCTCTGCCGCCCGCGGGTGACAAACGCCCCCCGCCCCCCGCCCCTCCCCCACCTTTGGGGGTCCCCGAGCCTCATCTGGGGGGGGGAGGGGCCCCATTAACCCCCCCCGCCCCTCCCCCACCTCCAGCCGAGACTTTTGGGAATTTTTGGGGACCCCCCCCAGGGGGGGGAGGGGCTGAGCCCTTTTATTGCAGCACCGGGGGGGGAGGGGAGACCCCCCCAAAATGGGGGGAGGGGACAAAAAAGGGGGCGGGGCTAAAAGGGGGCGTGGCTTAAAGGGGGCGTGTTAAAGGGGGCGTGTTAAAGGGGCGGGACTTAAAGGGGCGTGTTAAAAGGGGCGGGGCTAAAAGGGGGCGTGTTAAAAGGGGCGGGGCTTAAAGGGGCGTGTTATAAAAAGGGCGTGTTATAAAAAGGGGCGTGTTCATAAAGGGGGCGGGGCTATAAAAGGGGGCGTGTTTATAAAATTGGGGGTACAAAAAGAGGGTGGGGAGGGGATGGGGGCGGTCCCGCCCCTCTGATTTTTTTTTTGGGGGGGGTGTGGGGTCGTTTTGGGGGGGTCCTTGGTTGGGGGGGTCTTTTTTGGGGGGTTGGGGCTCCTTTTTTGGGGTCTCATTTTTTTGGGGGGTCCTTTTTTGGGGGTCTCCCATTTTTGTGGGGCCTCGTCTTTTTGGGGTTTCCTTTTTGGGGTTTCCTCTTTTTGGGGTTTCATTTTTGGGGTCTCCTCGTTTTTGGGGTCTCCTTTTTTGGGTTTTTTTTTTTTTAGGGGTGGGGCTATTTGGGAGGTCTCATATTTTTTGGGGGATCTTCTTTTTGGGGGGCTCTCATTTTTTGGGGAGGGTCCTTTTTGTGGGTGGTCATTTTTGGGGTTTCATCTTTTTGGGGGGGTCCTTTTTGGGGGTCTCCCATTTTTGTGGGGCCTCGTCTTTTTGGGGTTTCCTTTTAAGGGTCTCATTTTTTTGGGGGGGTCCTTTTTGGGGTCTCCTTTTTTGGGGTCTCCTTTTTGGGGGGTCCTTTTTGTGGGTGGTATTTTTGGGGGTCTCCTCTTTTTTGGGGGTCTCTTTTTGGGGGTCTCCTCTTTTTGGGTCTTCTCTTTTTGGGGGTCTCTCATCTTTTTGGGGGTCCTTTTTGGGGTCTCAGTTTTTTGGGGGGGTCCTTTTTGGGGTTCTCTTACTTTTAGGGGGTTCTTTTTTGGGGGGTCTTCTCTTTTTGGGGGTCCTTTTTGGGGGGTCCTTTTTTGGGGTCTCATCTTTTTGTGGGGGGGTCCTTTTTAAGGGGTGGGGCAATTTTTTAGGGGTCTCATTTTTTGGGGGAGTCTCATTTTTTTGGGGGGTCTCCTTTTTTGGGGGTCTCCTCTCTTTTTAGGCTTCTCTTGTTTTTGGGGGGCTCCTTTTTTGTGGGTGGTCTTTTTTGGGGGGTCACATATTTTTTGGGGGTCTCCTCTTTTTTTGGGGGGGTCTCTTCTTTTTGGGGGTCTTTTTGGGGGTCTCCTCTTTTTAGGTGGCTCCTTTTTTGGGGGGCTCCTTTTTTTTGGGGATCTCCTCATTTTTGGGGTCCTTTTTTCGGGGGGGTGGGTTCGGTGGTCTCATCACGGGGGGGGTCTCCTCTTTGGGGGGGGCGGTTCTGGGGGCTCCTCCTCATCCCGGCTGTCCCCGGGGGGTGTCCCCTGTCCCGGGGGTGTCCCCTGGGGGGGTGTCCCCTCTCCCGGGGGTGTCCCCATCCCCGGGGGGGTCCCCTGGGTGCCCGTGTCCCCCCCAGCCCCCGCAGCACCTCCAGCACCGCCCCCCGGCCCAGGTGGGGCCTCTTGGTGCCGCGGGGGAGGCGGCGGCACGAGGACAGGTCCAGGTGGGACAGGTGGGGACAGGCCAGCAGCGGGCTGGGGACAGCGAGAGGGGGGGGGGTACCCAGGGTGTCCCCTGACACCCCCAAATGTCCCCTGACCCCCCCCAAGTGTCCCCTGACACCCCGAGAGTCCCCTGACACCCCCAAATATCCCCTGACCCCCCCCAAGTGTCCCCTGACACCCCGAGTGTCCCCTGACACCCCGAGGGACCCCCGAGTGTCCCCTGACACCCCCCAGTGTCCCCTGACACCCCCCAAATGTCCCCTGACCCCCCCAAATGTCCCCTGACACTCCGAGGGACCCCCCAGTGTCCCCTGACACCCCACAGTGTCCCCTGATCCCCCCAAGTGTCCCCTGACACCCCGAGTGTCCCCTGACACCCCAAATGTCCCCTGACCCCCCCCAAATGTCCCCTGACACCCCGAGGGACCCCTGACACCCCGAGTGTCCCCTGACACCCCCAAATGCCCCCTGACCCCCCCCAAGTGTCCCCTGACACCCCAAATGTCCCCTGACACCCCGAGGGACCCCCGAGTGTCCACTGACACCCCCCAAATGTCCCCTGACCCCCCCAAATGTCCCCTGACACTCCGAGGGACCCCCCAGTGTCCCCTGACACCCCACAGTGTCCCCCGAGTGTCCCCTGACCCCCCCAAATGTCCCCTGACACTCTGAGGGACCCCCGAGTGTCCCCTGACACCCCACAGTGTCCCCTGACCCCCCAGTGTCCCCCCAGTGTCCCCTGACCCCCCCCGAGTGTCCCCTGACACCCCCAAATGTCCCCTGACCCCCCGAGTGTCCCCTGACACCCCGAGGGACCCCCAAGTGTCCCCTGACACCCCGAGTGTCCTCTGACCCCCCCAGTGTCCCTTGACCCCCCCAAATGTCCCCTCACCTCTCCACAGTGACTCCTGACCCCCCAAGTGTCCCTTGACACCCCCACAGTGTCCCCTGACCCCCCCAAATGTCCCCTGACACCCCCTGAGTGTCCCCAACCCCCCAGCGTCCCCTGACCCCCCAAATGTCCCCTGACCTTGCCCCAGTGTCCCCTGACCCCCAGAGTGACCCCTGACCTCCAGAGTGGCCCCCGAGTGTCCCCCAAACCCCCCCAAGTGTCCCCTGATGTCGAACACATGGGGACATTGGGACAGTGGGGGATGTTGGGGATATCGGGGACATTGGGGATATCAGGGACATCGGGGACATGGGGACATTGGGACATTGGGGACATTGGGAATATTGGGGGATATTGGGGACACTGGGGACGTTGGGGACATTGGGGACAGTGGGGACATTGGGGCATTGGGGACATTGGGGACATTGGGGGACATTGGGGACATGTTGGGACATTGGGATATTGGGGACATTGGAGGGACAATGGGGGCATTGGGGACACTGGGACGTTGGGGACATTGGGGACATTGGGGACATTGGGGACACTGAGGGGACATGGGACACTGGGGACAACGGGGACATTGGGGACATTGTGGGGGGACATGGGGACATTCCCAGGGGGTTGGGGACGCTCGGGGG
>JAJEOU010002975.1:0-33681 GCA_021534815.1 Acrocephalus arundinaceus
AGCCCAGGTTAAGGCAATTATTTCAGCCTTCGGTGCTGGGTGTTGGTTGGTAATGGTCCAGACTCTATTACCTCTTGGCTTGCATAACCAGCGTGTCTTTTAGCTGATCACATAGCTGCTTCCATCAGTAAACCAGGTCTCAGTGTCCTCGAGAGGGATGTCCTTCAGGTCTGGGTGACTGGAGAAGGTGGCTTCGATGGTCTCCAGGCAATCATGGATCACTGCTTCTCCCACGCTCCCACTGAGGAAGGAAGCTGGGTTCACAAGATTGGTTACCACAACTTCTACATCATCTTGTTCTACCATTGTGGCTTGGTATTTCAAGAATCTCTGCAGGGAAAGCCAGAGTCCACCTTTTACCCCCAGGACTGCAGACACCGTGTGGGACACTAGCACAGTCATCTTCTGGCCTAGGGTGAACTTGAGTGCTTCTTGAATATTCACTGCCACTGCTGAAACGGCTCTGAGACACCCTGGCCATCCCTTGCTGCTGCACCCAGCTGCTTAGAGAGGCAGGCGACAGCCCTGCCATACGGGCCCAGGTCTGTGCTGGTATTCCCAAAGCAATCCCCTGCTTTTCCTGAGAAACAAAAGGAATGGTTTACTCACGTCTGGGAGTCCCAGGGCTGGAGCTGACATGAGGGCCTTCTTTAGCTGGTCCGAGGCTCCTGTTGCTTCTTTCATCCATTGGAGGTCTCTGTTTCCTTCTGTAATCAAGGCATACAGGGGTTTGACTAAGAGCCCATAATTGTAAATCCACAATCTGCATCACCCTGTCATGCCCAAAAAGGTTCTCAGTTTTTTTACTGTCTGGGGTTTTGGGGTCTGGCATATTGCCTCCTTGTGACCCATCTGAAGGTTCTCTGTCCAGCACTGACCTCGTAGCCCAAAGAAAGAACTGTTTGCCTCACCAGCTGGGCTTTCTTCTGGGATACTTGATACCCCTGTAGACACAAAAGTTTTCGGAGGCTTACCATCCACTCCACACATACCTCTTGAGTTTTGGTAGCTCTCAGGAGGTCGTCCACATACTGTAACAGCTGTCCTTCTCCTGATGGAGCTTCCCAGGATTTCAGAGCTTTTGCAAATTCTTCAAATTCTCTTTTCGTGGGAGAGTTCTTAAATCCTTGGGGTAGTACAAAGTGAGCTGAGTTTTGTGTCCAGTTTGGGGCTTTCACAATTCATATGCAAAAATTTCTGGCTGGCTTCATAGAGAGAAAGTCAAAAGAAAGCATCCTTTAAATCTAGAACAGCAAACCAGGTTCAGGTGTAAATCGAGTTAACAAGGTCTAAGTTTTGGCAACCACTGGGTACAAATCTTCAGTTACCTTGTTAACAGCCCTTAAATCTGTATTAACCTTTATGACCCATTGGGCTTCTTTACTGACAGAATAGGAGTATTAAAATCAGATTCACATTCTTGTACCAGTCCTATCTTCAAAAAGCTTTCAATGATTGGACTAATGCTTCTTCATTTGGACTAATCCCTTCTTCATTTGCAGCTTCAATTTCTTTGGTAATTAGCATTAAGCTTAACAATTCCACATATTGTTGATCTTTTACCTCCAAACTGATTTCCCCATTTTTAAATATTATTTTCGCTTCCAACTGCTCAAGCAGATCCCTGTTCAAAAGTGCAGATGGAGCATTAGGCATGTATAAAAATTGATGAATTCCCCATTGTTTTCCCAATTGATACCTCAGTGGTTTGCAAAAATTAGCTCTTTCAGATTGGCCAGTGGCCCCCCTTACCATAACATAATCATTTGTTATAGGTATCAGGGCCTTATTCAGCACTGAATATGGAGCCCATGTGTCTATTAAAAATTCCACTTCTTTCTCTTTGTTCCCCAGTTTGACTATACCCAGAGGGTCCCCTGGGGTAGGGCCCTCCGGTCCTCCTCAGTCCTCCTTCACATGAGCAACCACCCCTTCTCCTTTCCAATCATCTCTTCTCTGTTCCTCACCCCTTCTTCGTTCTGGGCACTGGTTCTTCCAGTGTCCAAATTTCTTACAAAATGCACATTGGTCTTTTCCCAGTCGGGGTGGTCCTTGTTTCGGTGGACCTTGGTTTTCCTTTTTCCTCCTCTCTTACTTATGCTACCAATTTCCTCATCCCCTGTTTATAGCCCTCTTCCCAATTGCTAAAAACTCTCCATGTCTCCTCCAGCAAAGTCACCAAGTTCCAGCTGGCTGGGCTCTGAGTCTTCTGGAGTTTCCACCTGATATCTCCTCTAGATTGCCCTAAAAACAAAATTACCAATTGTTGTGTTCCTTCATCAGATCGAGGATCCAGGGTGGTGTGTTGACACATTGCATCTCACAAATGATTTAAAAATTCAGAAGGTGTTTGAGAGGGGCCCTGTTGAATATCATAAAGGGCTGACCAGTTTATGGTCTTAGGGTTTGCTCTCTCCAGCCCTTTCACTATCAATTCTTGGTATCTCCTCAGCCATCCTGATCCCTCCGGGTTTTTGGGATTCCAACCTGGATCTTGAAGAGGAAGTACATCTTTAACATCCTCCTGTGTTGTTCTACAATCATCGTCAGCCAGATCCCCAGCTACCTTCAAAACCAATTGCTTCTCTGTCTCTGTTAAAACATCAAGCAGTAGCTGGAGGTCAGCCCAATCATGCCTATGCTGCTTAATCATAAACCTAATTTTCTTGGCAACACCTACTGTAGGGTCACTCCAATAGCTCTTAGCAATCTTTTCCCAAGCCTCCAAATCTATAGTAGAAAAGGGAACCTTAATTTTCCCTGTTGTCCCCTCAGGGGTTATTGCTTCCCTTAGAGGTGTCTGTATGACCTCTCTAGTTTGTTTCTGGGTCCTTGATGCTATAGAACCCTGTGGGAGGGGTTCAGGTTCATCCCACTTGCTGCCCCTACTGAGTAGTGGTGGGCACAGTTTGGGTGGCTCTCCTGGTTCAGGAGTTGGTGGGGAAACCCCTACCTCAATTGCTGTTCTCCCGAAGGAAGATGAAGCAGAGGATGAAGTGGGAGAGGCTGGGGTTGATGGTAATTCTGAATCTGTCTTCCCTACTACCCCTCCCCTCTCCCGTTTTCTAGGGGGTGGTCTAAGCAAATCTACCATTTCTTGTTTCAGAGCCTCTGCTTGGTGTACCTTGTCAGGATGCGTGCGTCTTTGGTTTATTGAACATGCACTACAGCATTGTTTGGGTTTTGCCCTGGTGGCTTTATTATCCTTTCCAAGAGCTAATACTAAGGGGTCAGAGGGTGGCCTAATCCCACAATCCCTTTGTCACTCGGGGTGGTTCCAAAAAGTGAAAACATGTCAGCATGAGCAACCTCCTGCAAGTTCTGTTCACGCCTAAGGAAAAGCATTAGCTGTAAAAGTGTTTCATAATCCAGTGTACCAGCTGAGGGCCATTTCATCCCCTCTTCAAGCCTGTAAAGTGGCCACCATTGTGTGCAAAACTTAACAAGCTCCCTCTTGGTTTCTCTACCACCATAGCCCACCAGCTCTTTCCAATGTGGCAAAATACATCCCGGGGGACTAATCTTAGGAATCTCTTTACTCTCATCTGCTTCTGTGCTGCAAGTTCTTCTCCCAAAGCTTTTGAGTCTTATCCCAGCTCCAAAGCTTCACCTGGTATTCCCCCATAAAAAAATATACTGGGCACACTCAACCCTAAGATCTCTGCTGGTTTCTGTAGGGTTCCTGAAATCCCATTCTTTAACAGCTCAAATATTTTACTACTGCCGTGTGCCTTCTGACAAGTTACCAACAAAATCCGTAGAGCTATCTGGGTGGCCTTTTGTTCCTCTGTACCACAGAGAGCACAAATTCCACTTCTAGGTGCCTTCCACCTAAAAACTCGTCAGACTCACAGCTCCTGGCAAACTACATAAAATACATTCCACGGGTTACAGTTACAACCTTCCTTGGACAGAGGAATTCCTCTGGACTGCGCTCTCACTTCCTGTACCTTCTATTTCTGGGCATGTAACTTTACCAATAAAAGGAAAAACAGCTTGTTAGTTTTGAAGGAAAAAAGTTAGCAATAAGCCAAGTCCATTTGGCTCTACAATTATAACTTTTGACACAGGACGGCAGTGTTACCTCAGAAATGAGGCTCAGCGTTCTAATTGCTGGCAAGAAAACAAGTAGTTATACTCTTTCACCACGGGATTGTAGTACTCTCCCAAAAATGCTCACCACACACACTACACCACTGGGAGGAAAAGCTCCTTTTTATTTGATTGAAAGGCAATCACACAACACAATTACCCACCTCAAACACTCCACATAAGCACTTACACAAAATAACAAAAAAATAACACCTCCCATTCTCCGCTTTGTATGGCAATTAGCTTAAAGGCCATTAAGCATGTGTAGTTTGTTCTCTGAATGGAGTCTGTTGTCCTTTTATGGGCAGGGGTCATAAAAGGAGGAAGGAAAATGAGCCTTCCTCATTCCAAACTTTCAGCCTTTTCATTGGATAACAAGACAAATGAAGGTTGGAAGGACTCCAGCTTCCCGGCTCCATGACTGTTCAATGAGTTTCTGGGTGTTAGAAGATTTACAATTGTCTGTGTTCTCTTAGATCTATTTATCAATTTCTCCGTTTCTCATTATAAACACAGCTAAATAAACAAAACACAAAATGGCACGCAATTAGTTACTTAGATCTGGGATAGCTTATCTGAGATATGGTTTCTTTCAACTAGCCATTAACTCTTAATTATTTTTAGCAAAGCAATTAATTCCATCAAAGCCTATCTTTAACTATAATCTTAACTTTTCTAAAATCCCTAATTTGTAAAAATTAGTGTCTCAAACCCATGGTGCCCCACATTGGCCCCAGGAAAGTGCTGCCCCACGGCCACACAGCCCATTTCCAGCCACATCCTACTCTAACTTTCCATTTGCTCTTTGTCTTTCAGTCTTCACATGGTTGTGAAGCCACTTCTGCTCCAGGAGCCTGATTGGAAAACCATTGGTTCCATAACTCAGGGACAAGACAGTCACAAAAATGCTCATCCCAGCAGAGACAAGGCAGGGGCAGAGGAAAAGGGAGAGCCAGGCCCAGGGGAAAGGGCTGCAATGGTGATGGCTGTGAGGTCACTGCCACTGCAGCAGCCTGGCTGGCCCTCAGCAGACATTGTGGCCAGAAGTGTTGGGAGCTCACCCAGAACATCAGAGAACCCACACAACAGGGATTCCATCATTGGGGAGAGGAGGGGGTTTCACTATGTGAGGTTGCACAAAGCTCCTGCCCTTGGAGCGCTCCTGGGATGGGACATCCACTTCTCTGGAAAAACAGTGGCAGTTTTGCACCACTCTCATTGTAAAATATTTCCTCCTTCTAACAAATCTAAATCCACCCTCATTCAATTTAAAGATATTGGCCCTTGCTGTGTCACTGCAACATTCGAGAGCAAATAACTTTGCCCACTGTTTCCATTTTCACAGACCTTGCAGAGGACCCAAAAATTTCCCAAGATGGGTTTTGGAGGCCTCATAACATAACCAGGATGTAGAGGTTTGTGGCTCTGGGCTCAGTGGTGTGGAGACTGAGGGGAGAACAGGTGTAACCTGGGAGGGATTGAAGGTGATTCCACAGATTGTGGAATATTTTTCATTGCATAAACAGCCTGAGAAGGAAATAATGGCACCAAGAGCAGCTGGAAAGGTCCAGACTGGACACCAGGAAAAAGGATTTTCCCTCCCAGGGCAGGGCTGTGGGGCAGCACGTCCCCCAGAAGGAGTCTGGAGCAGCCCAAGGCTTTGTGTGGCCAGGCAGAGGCAGGCAGGACGCAGAGCTGTCAGCAAAGGAAGGGGCCAGCCAGGTGGGGCAGCCGGGGGATGACGGCAGCCTGCAGGGACAGAGGCACAGGGCAAAGCCCTGACCTTGGGGCCCTCCAGAGCTGCTCCTGCTGCAGGCCCAGGGCCCATGCCAAAGCTGGGGCAGCCACAAAGCTGTGCCCATTTCTGTTCATTCCTGCACTGATGAGGATGGATCCCGAGCCCCTTGGAGGCTGCTGATGAATTTTACTACTGCAGAGACCTCTTCTTTCTTCAGCTCTTCAATTCAGGAATTCAGTGAGAAAAGCCCATTACCATTTGTTCAAAACACCCAAACAAGAAAAGTCTCCGGGAATAATCTAAGTTTTCAATTCTTCTGTGATCAATTAGACAGATTTCAGAAGTGTATGTAAAGAGAATAGACTATTTAGAAAACAATGCAGAAAGAGTGGTTTTGTTCTCTTTTGTTGTCTTGTTTATGGACCGATATAAGCAATGTCCACTTGATATTGACCCCCAGAACCTGATAATGCTGTCTGAACAGATCCTTCATGGCTGACAATCTCTCCGACTTTGTTCCCTCCCCACCATTTCCCTCATCCAACCCCTGGACTCAACAAGGAGCAGTGTGGCCAGCAGGAGCAGGGCAGTGATTCTTCCCCTGTGCTCAGCACTGGTTGGGCAGCACCTCGAGTGCTGTGTCCAGTTCTGGGCCCCCCAATTTAGGAAGGACATGGAGGGGCTGGAGCATGTCCAGAGAAGGGCAACAAGGCTGGTGAGGGGCCTGGAACACAAGTGCTGTGAGAAGAGGCTGAGGGATCTGAGGTTGTTTATCCTGGAGAAGAGGAGGCTCAGGGGAGACAAGGCACTGTCAGGGAACAGGTTGGACTTGATGATGTCCAAGGTCTTTTCCAACCTTGATGATTCCTAGATTCTCTGAAACCACGCTTGGAGAAGTTGCAGAATGAACCCTGGGACTCCTCTTCACAAGGTCCAGCAGCCGAGGTCCCTCAGCTTCTCCTCACAGCCCCTAAGCCCAACCTGTCAGTCCTGCAGAGCCTCTGCAGCTCCTCCTCCTTGCCCAGAACAGGGAGCCCCACAGCCAGACACACCAGCCCAGATGGGCCCCCCATGGCCTGGGGTGCCTCTGGCAAGGGAGCAGCACGAGGCACTGCAGGAGGCTGCAGACAATTCCTGAAGCACTTGGAGGATGATCCTGCTCCCCCAGGGGGGCCCAGGTCACTCCCAGTTACTCCCAGTATGATCCCAGTCACTTTCAGTTGCACTCAGTATGATCCCAGTATCATCCCAGTCACTCCCACTATGATCCCACTATGATCCCAGCATTGTCCCAGGTGTTCCCATTCACCCCTACTGTTGGTCCAGGCACTCCCAGTATGGTTCCAGTTACCCCCAGCATGATCCCAGTCCCTCCCACTACAGCTCCAGTCCTTCCCAGTATGATCCCAGTATGAATCCAGGCACTCTCAGTATGGTGCCATTTGCCAACAGCATGGTCCCAATTTCTCCCAGTCACTCAGTATGGTTTCAGTCACTCCCAGTATGATCCCAGTCACTCCCAGATACTCCTAGTACTATTCCAGTAATTTCCTTTATGGTTCCTCTGTGATCCCAGTCTTCCCTAGTAAATCCCAGTTGCCTCCAGTGTGTTTCTGTTCATTCCTAGTATTTCCCAGTAGCTTCCAACAGGATTCCCTGCTCATAGCCACTGCCAGTCAATTCCAGCATGATTCCAGTCCCTCCCTGTACATCCCAGATGCCCCCACATGGTCCCAGTAGCCCTCAGCCTTCTCCTAGTAACTTCCAGTATGATCCCAGTATGATCCCAGTAACTCTCAGTGTGGTGCCAGGCATTCTCAGTATGATTCCAATTGTTCCCAGCATGGTCGCCGTTTCCTCTGAGTGTATTCCCAGTTGCATAGATCCCGCCACTTCCAGTATAATCCTACTCTGATGCCATCGTGACCCCAGTTGCCCCCAGTATAGCCTCAGTTGCCCCCAGTATAGTCTCAGTTGTTCCCAGTCCCTCCCAGTCTGATCCCAGTTGCTCTCAGTGGCCCCAGCATAGACCCAGTCATTCCAAGTATGATCCCAGTATGAGTCCACGATGATTGCAGTCTCTCCCAGCATGGTCCCAGTCAATCCCAGTTGTTCCCAGTGTAGACCCAGTCACTCCCAGTCACTCTCAGTGTGTTCCCAGTAACCCCCAGTATGGTCACAAACACTCCCAGTATATCCCAGTTACCCTTGGCATACTCAGTTATACTCAGTCACATCCACTTATCCCAGTATAGTTCCAGTTTCCACCAATATAATTCCAGTACCTCTCAGTCAATCCCAGTTGCTCCCACAATGATCCCTGTTGCCCCAGTTCTGGTCCTGCTGGGTCCCAGTGTGTTCTGATCCTGCTCCCAGTGGGTGCCAGTCTTGGGCCCAGTGTATCCCAGTGTAGCCCAGTGTATCCTGGTGTATCCCGGCATATGCCGGTGTATCCCAGTGTATGCCAGTGTCCCAGTCCATCCCAGACTGTCCCAGACCATCCCAGTCCCTTTCCGGATCCTTTCCCTCCCGCCCCCATAGCTGAGGGGAGCTTTCCTCGTTACTGAGGACACCTGGAACCCCTATTCCCAGCCATCCCAGGTTGTCCCACCTTTTGATGGGAATGGGGAAAAGTCACCATTTGAGCTCCCTTTCCTGGGTATAGGAATGCCCTTAACCCCACCCATCTGACGTCTGTCCACTCACATCCTCCCCTTTTCCCAACCCTGGAACCCCCAAACCCCCTTCCCTGCTCTCCCAGCTCTCCCCGTTCCCCCTTTCCTTCACCCGTGACCCCCCAGACCCCAAATCTCCGTGTCCCCCCAGTTCTCCTCTCCCTGCGGTCCCTGCCCGTGGCGCTGTCGGAGCCCGGCCCGGGGTTCCCCCAGTTCCTGTCCATGGGGTCCCTGGATGGGATCCCCTTCCAGCGCCGCCACAGCCAGCGGGGCCGGGCAGAGCCGCAGCCGCCGGGGATGGCGGCCGGAGCCGAGCCGGGATATTGGGATGGCCGGAGCCGGCACAAGGAGCGGCACCGGCACGGGGCCAGCAGGGAGCTGCAGATGCTGCAGGAGCGGCACAGCCAGAGCGGGGCTCAGGGCGGGGAGCCGGGGCTGGGGGATCTGTGGGGCTGCCATGGCACCTGTGGGACTGCAGTGGGGATCCGTGGGGCTGGGCCGGGATCTGGCGCGCTGGGATGTGCATCCATGCGGATCCAAGGGGCTGGGATGAGGCTCTGTGGGTCTCCATCAGACTCTGGGGCTCTGCAGGGCTGGAATGGGGCTCCTGGGGCTGGGAAACAATTCCGTGGGTCTCGGTGGGTCCAATCCCTCCTGAGGTCCCCACATGCTTCAGAAGGTTTCTGGCTCTGATATCCTCCCCGTCCATGGATCCGATCAGCTCAGCTCCAATGGGCAGGAATTCCTCTCCTTCCAGCTGGGACTGGGGGATCCATGGTGGTCGACGGCGCTGCCCAGGTCACCAAGAGGCGCTGGGAACAAGATGAGATTGAGGCTGAGGAATGAACAAATCCCCTGGGGCACACCTTCCTGGAATGTCTCTGGGAATATGTCAGATATGGGTGGGAGGCACTGCAGCATAAAGGTGGGGACCGTAGAATTCCCATGGGAATGTGGGATTTGGAAATGTGAGATTTGAGAGGGCAAAATTGGGAACATGGGAATTCCCATGGGACCTCCATGGATGGATCCCACTGCTGTCCCATTCCCATGGGATTTCTGTAGATGGATTTCACTGCCATGCCTTTCCCATGGAATTCCATGAGCAGATCTCACTCCTGTCCCATTGCCATGGAATCCTTTGGATGCATCCCACAGTTATCCCATTCCAGAACCCCGATATCCATGTGTCTGGAAAAGTGGAACACGTGACCCTGACGTTGTCCTGCTCACTTAGAGATTCTACCCCAGCACCATCGGGATCAGCTGGATGAAGGGGGATGAAATCCGGGATCGTTCCCAGCAGCAACAGCACCTTCCACACCTGGGCCAGGATTGAGGCGCTGCCAGAGGAGCGGGAGCAGCACCGGTGCTGGGTGGAGCATCCCGGAATGCCAGAGCCCAGGATCTTCTCCTGGGGTGAGGCTGGGAATGTGGAATGTAGGAATTGGGAATTTGGGAATATGGAGCAGCAGGATGGGGGTTCCCCTGCTCTCCTCACCATCCTGTGCTTCCCAGAGCCAGAATCCAGTGGGAATCTCACCCTGGTGGTTGCTGTGTTTGTCATTGCTGCCATCTTCATCATTCTCCTCATCAGATTTGGTATCTGGAGGCTCCAATCCGGTTCCCCCAAACCCATCCTGGGGGTCTCCCTGTTCTCTTCTCCCTCCCAAGACTGCTGGGCGTCCCCCCACGACCCACCCACCCCCCTAAACTCCTCCTGGGTCTGCACACGGGGGCCATGTCCCCTCCCTCAGGATGATGAGGGGTCCTGGGCTGAGCCCCCCACTCAGCCAAGGGTGTGGAGGGAACTGGGGGTCCTGGTGCTGGAAGTGGCTGCTCCCAGGATGAGCCCACTTGCTCTGTCCGTGTAGTTCCAGTTTCTTCAGCACTCCCAGTATGAGCCCAGTCACTCCCAGAATGATCCTGGTCCCTTCCCCTCACTGCCTTGAGGATCCATCTTGCTCCCAGTATGAGCCCAGTCACTCCCAGTCATTCCCCATTATGATGCAATTTGGCCCCAGCACAGTCCCAGTTGTTCCCAGTTGCACCCACTATTATCCAGTGTGTTCCCAGTTCTCCCAGTTGTCCCCTGTATAGTCCCAGTCTCTCCCAGTATGAAGCCAGTCTCTCCCCAAGGGCCCCAGTCACTCACACGTGTCTTCAGTTTCCCCCAGCGTGAGCCCAGTTCCCCCCAGCACATTCCCAGTGGCTCCCAGTGTGGTCCCAGTCATCCCCTTCATGGTCTCAGGCACTCCCAGTATATCCCAGTTGTCCTGAACATTCTCAGAGTCATTGCCAGGCACTCCCAGTTACCCCAGCATGGTTAAGTTACCCCCAGTTTTATCCCAGTCACTGCCAGTACATCCCAGTTGTCACCAGCACGCATCCTGTCATTTCCATTTCCTTCCAGTTTCTCCCAGTGTATGCACAGTTAGGCCAAGAATTGCCTGGCAGCTCCCAGTAACCTTCAGTCAAGGTCCAATCACACCCACTGTAATCTCAGTATTATTGTAACCACTCCCAGTATGATCCCAGTAACTTCCAGTATGATGCCTGTGCCCCCCAGTGTGACCCCAGTTGCTCCTTGTCAATTCCAGCATGACCCCAGTAGCCTCAAGTATGATCCCTGTGACTCCCAGTCTCTCCTACTATATCCCAGTAACCCCCAGCATGCTCCCAGTCATTCCCAGTTCTTCCCAGTTGCTTGCAGTGTGATTCCAGTTGTTTACAACCACTCCCAGTCAATCCCAGTAGGAGTCCAGTCACCCTCAGTGTGACTCCTGTCTCAACCAGCATGAACTCAGCTGCTCCCGTGGTGATGCCACTATGACCCCACTTGCTGCCAGAATAGTTCCAATTGTTCCCAATTCCTCCCAGTATGATCCCATTTGTCCCTAGAATAGTCCCAGTCCCTCTCAGCATGGTCACATGCACTCCCAGTTTTCCCCAGCATGGTCCCAGCTGTTCCAAATGTGGTTCAAGTCTCCCATGTATGGTTACAGTCTGTATGGTTACAGACACTGCCAGTAAATCTCAGTATATGCCAGTAAAGTTCTAGTTACCTCACAATGATCCCAGTCTTTCCCAGTTTCCTCCAGTTGCTTCCAACATGATCCCAGTTACTGGCAGTTGCCTTAAATGTGGTCCCAGTATAATCCCAGTATGATCCCAGTTTCCCCACATGTAGTCTCAGTCCCTGCAGCATGGTCCCAGTCCCATCCAGTTGATCCCAGTTGCTCCCAATGTGTCGGTGTTTTCCTCCCAACAGCAGCTCCCAGCAACCCCCAGTCAGGATCTGTTCACCCCCACTGTAATCCCAGTGGCTCACAGGATGAACCCAGTAGGACACAGTCACCCCCAGTTTGGTTCCAGTCACCCCCAGTTTGGTTCCAGTCACTTCCAGATACTCCCAGTATTATTCCAGTCATGCCCAGACTGACTGCCTGTCACTCCAAGTTTGAGCCCAGTTGCTCCCAGTAACATCCAGCATGGTTCCAGTCACAGCCAGCCCCTTTCCAGTCATTCCCAGTCTGGTTCCAGTAGGATCCCAGCATGAGAACAACTGCTCCTGTGGTTTCAGTCTCTCCCAGTGTATCCCAGTTGCTCCCAGCATGTTCCCAGTAACACCGAGTTGTCCTCAGTTGCTCCCAGCAACTCCCAGTCACCCCCAGTGCAGTCCCAGTTGCTGCCACTATGATCCAGTATGATCCCAGTCTCCTCCACCATGGGCCCAGCCTCTCCCATTGTGGTCCCAGTAAGATCCCAGTTGCCCCCAGGCACCTTGCAGAGCCCCAGCCATGCTGTTTGCCCCCAGCCTGCCCACGGCCAGCCTGGGGCTGCTCCCGGGGCTTTTCTGTGCTCAGCATTGGCCTGGGCAAAGTGTTCTGGAGAGAGCCTGGGCAAGGAGCCTGCAGCCCCCAGGCCCTGGCCTGAGGCGTCAGCGCTGCCCCAGCAGTGCCCATGGCCTGTCCCTGCTGCAGCCCCGGCACTGCCACCCCCAGCACTGTGCCCGGCCCCGAGAGCACTCAGGCCCTACAGCAACACCAGGGCCAGCAGGGCAGCGGGGCAGGGCCACGGCAGCAGCACTGGCAACACCAAGGGCTGCTGCTGCTGCTGCTGGGCACAGCTGCTGTGCCAGCACTGATCTGCCCCCAGCTCTGCACACAGACATTGCTGCTGCAGCTGCAGAGAAGGGAACCAAAGGGGGATCTCTGCAGAAAACTTGGCTGGGAGATCCTTGAGTTCCTTTAAAGCCACCAAGAGCGCAGCTCCTCATTGAAACAGTTTGTGGCCCCCGGGAATGTCAGAGAAACAAAATGAGAAATGGCACAAACAATGACATTTCTTTGTGGACAGGATTCAAAATATAAAACACAGCGAAAAAGAACTTCTAAATTAAACCAAAAGGATTTATCAAAGATTACTTTATTACAAGTGATTTGCAGAAATTGGCCAGCAGTTTAATGTTCCTGAACACATCCAGTGATCAGTCTCCACACTGCAGCCTTGAGCTCCTGGTTCCTCAGGCTGTAGATGAGGGGGTTCAGGGCTGGAGGCACCACTGAGTACAGAACTGACAGGGCCAGATCCAGGGATGGGGAGGAGATGGAGGGGGGCTTCAAGTTTGCAAACATGGCAGTGCTGAGGAACAAGGAGACCATGGCCAAGTGAGGGAGGCAGGTGGAAAAGGCTTTGTGCCGTCCCTGCTCAGAGGAGATTCTCAGCACAGCCCTGAAGATCTGCACATAGGAGAAAACAATGAACACAAAACAGCCAAATGCTAAACAGGCACTAACAGCAATGATCCCAACTTCCCTTATGTAGGATTTGAAGCAGGAGAGCTTGAGGATTGAGGGGATTTCACAGAAGAACTGTCCCAGGGCATTGCCATGGCACAGGGGCAGGGAAAATGTAGTGGCTGTGTGCATGAGAGCATTGAGAAAGGCACTGGCCCAGGCAGCTGCTGCCATGTGAGCACAAGCTCTGCTGCCCAGGAGGGTCCCGTAGTGCAGGGGTTTGCAGATGGACATGAAGCAGTCGTAGGACATCACGGTCAGAAGGGAATATTCTGCTGTGATAAAGAACATAAAGAAAAAGAGCTGTGCAGCACATCCTGTGTAGGAGATGTCCCTGGTGTCCCAGAGGGAATTGTGCATGGCTTTGAGGACAGTGGTGCAGATGGAGCCCAGGTCGGTGAGGGCCAGGTTGAGCAGGAAGAAGAACATGGGGCTGTGCAGGAGGTGGCCGCAGGCTACGGCGCTGATGATGAGGCCGTTGCCCAGGAGGGCAGCCAGGGAGATGCCCAGGAAGAGGCAGAAGTGCAGGAGCTGCAGCTGCCGCGTGTCTGCCAATGGCAGCAGGAGGAAGTGGCTGATGGATCTGCTGTTGGACATTTGCTGTCTCTGGACATTGGGTACTGTCATGGAGAAAAGGACAAGGAAGTGTTAGAGGAGATACCTGTAACCAAAATCAAAGCCATTTCCCATACACCCTCCCCTGGAACACATAGACACCGGTAAATGTTGAACCATTACTTTGATGATTCTTCGTGTCCCTTTCAACTCAGAATGTTCCATGATTCTGTGATTACAGTTCCTGTTCTGCTTCTCTCATCCTACTATTGCCTATAATCAAAAAAGAAAATAAACCCTTTTAAAAATGTTATAAGGTAAAGTAACAAGCAGACATTTATTGGAAACTTTCAGGTGTCCCAAAAGGAATGGGGCACACCCAGCCCCTCAGTTCAGCAACTTTTAAAGTTTATTAATAACCATATTTAACAGGAACATCCAAAAGGTAATTCAGTGTCCCCAATTATACACCCCTGGGTCAACCCATTGGAGTAAGCCAAGGGCTTCTTTGCATCACTTTTTTTTATGACTGCTCACACTCTGATTAAAAACAAAATGTCCTACTTGTTGGTCCTCTTCCTCATAAAAAGACTACACAGTATTTCAGGAATGTATTTATGTTTTATAATTGTTCTAAAATCGAAGAGAAAGGGTAAGAAACATACTAAAGTTAATTCAGGATTATACATATATTATTATGTAAAAGTAATTGAATAGAGTAAGTAAGAATTATGGTTTTACCATTATATAACTGTAGTAACTGTGTTAAAAAAATGAAAAATGCATAAAAAGAAAAAAATCTTTTTGTCATCACCCCAACATTGCCATCCTTCTCCAAGCAGGAAATTAAAAACACTCTCAGGAAAGCTCCTGATCTTTACAGCAATGCCAGGCTTACCTTCTTTGGGCAAGTGTCCTCCGCAGCTGTGCCCAGGCTGGTGTGGAGCTGGGAGCAGCCCTGCCCCACACAGCCCCTCTCAGCAGCAGCAGCAGCAGCAGCAGCAGCTGCCCTGCTCAGGGTGGCTCCTTCCCCCCACAGCTTCTCCCCAGCGCTGGCAGCAGCTCCCCGGGCCGGCTGAGAGCTGTCCCTGGCAGGCAGCAGAGTCCCTGGGCCAGCACAGCGCCCTGGGCTGCAGGACCCTGCTCTGCACCACAGCCCTGGGCACCCCTGGCTGCAGCCCCGGCTGCTCAGCCCTGCAGCAGAGCCTGGCCCCAGGGAGCTGCCTTGTGCTGGGCCTGGGCTGGGGCAGCAGGAAAACCCAGCCCTGCCCTAGGGCCACATCCCTGCCCTGCAGCAGCTCCCAGAGTGCTCCTGGAAGGTGCTCCAAGCTGGGGGATGTGGCAGCTTCAGGAGATCCCTGCAGGAGCTGCAGCTTCTCTTCCCCCAGCCAGAGAGTGACTGTTTGCAAGCCTGGGAGGATTTCTCCTGCAGTGAGCCCTGAGTGAGCTCTGCTCTGTGCTGCCAGCCCAGGCTGAGTTGAAGCCCTGTGTGCCTGTGTGCTGTGCCCGGGGTGGCTGCAGGCAGTGCCCCAGCCCTGCTGGGCTGGTAGAAAAGCTGCTCATCCAGAGAAATGTGTTTTTAAGCTCTTCTTGGTTGCCAGGATCTCCCTCTGGATGATGAGCTCAGCCCAGCTCAGCAGCACAGACACAGCACAAGGACTTTAATGACCTTCCTGGGGCTTTGTGCTGAGGCCCTGAACATCAGTCCCTGAGAGGGAGCTGAAGAAACCTCTCCAGAACTCCAAGTCAGAAGCCAACTCCAAAGTTTCTGAAAGTTTTAATGGGTCCCAGGGAGGGACACGACACAGAAAGTGTCCCCAGGCCCCAGGCAGAGCAGAGAACTGCAGGCAGTGATGACAGGTGGGGACAAAGAGAAGCCAAGTCTTGGTGCCCTGGGCCACAGCAGCCTCTGGCCACCAAGGACACTGAGGAGACACCTTGTCCTGAGGCCCTGGGGCCTCCTGGCACAGCCCCAGCAAGGCTGGGCACTGTCAGCCCCTTGTGCTGCCCTCAGCATCCCCCTCCCATGCCAGTGGCCTCCAGGATGTGCTGGAAGGAGTCCCTGGGGAAGGAGCCTTGGTCAGCAATGGCCCTGGGGGGCTCCTTCATGCTGCCAGGGACTGCAGGTTTTTCCAAGGACTTTGGGTTTGGCTTTTGCCTTGGAGTCTCTGAGAGGTTTGTGCAATCCTGGCCTCCAATTCTATTCTTTAATGAGTCCCTTGAGAGGCTTTGTCAGTAACAACACTCAGTGGAGCTCATTAATACTTCAGGGTACTAAAAGATTTTAAAAGAAGGGTTTTTTTACACTGACTGAAAGGTTTGTGCTATCATGGCCTCCAATTATCTGCTTTAATGAGTCCCTTGAGATTTTTACCCAGTAACAACACTCAGTAGCGTTTATTCATGCTTCAAGGTACTCAGGGGTACTTTAGGTACCTTTTTTGCCACTGAGTTTCTGAAAGGGTTTTTCTGCAGTCCTGGCCTGCAATTCTCTCCTCCAAGGAGTCCAGGAAGAGACTGTGTTGGGCATGGACATCAGTGGGACCCATGAATGCTGAGGAACACTTTGGGTGTTTCCTCTGACTTTGCCTCCTGGCAAGGTTTGTGCTATCTCCTCTCAGGCCCTGAGGTTCCAGGGCTCAGCACCCAATGCACCACGGGGCTCATTAGGATCAAGCAAGTCCTGACAAACCATGGCTGTGCCTTGATTTCCCTCTGGTCTGGTGCAGTTAATTAGGAAGTCTTTTCTCCTAGAGTTATGGGGAAATATTTCAAAAAAACCCATATTCCTATTTTTAAGGGTGTATTTTTGTCTTCAGAGAAGAGATGGCTTCACCATTCAGTGATTTTTATTGATCCAGGGTCTCTCCTCAGGAGGTGTGGTCTGGTCAGAGAAGCTGTGCCTTGAGGTCTCACCCAGTGTGGACAACCTTGCTCCACATTCCCCAACCCCATCCTGTGTCTCCTCACTCACCTGGGACCTGCTTTGCTTGGAGAACTGGCTGCAGTCTGGCAAAGATGGGTTTTCTTCCTTTTTTTGCAATCTAAAACTCCAAAGTTTCAGACAGTCTTCTCAAGTGGGAATCTTTAAAAACAGGTATGATCATGGACAGAGACTCTCTAATGAATTAAAGTTAGAAAGTGGAATTTTTTCTAACCCCAGTGGGTGCCACGGGAGTCACCTCCAAAAGGCGTGACCACCCCATGCAAGTTTCTTTGCCCTCTATTTATTTCCCAAGATCTTACATACAATACATGTGCATAACCCCAGCACCTCCCATCCCTGCTCTGTATTAAAATGAGGCTATTAGTCCTTCATATGTGTGAAATTCTTCCCTTGATTTGGGTCAGTGGTCTCAAAGGATGAAGTCAAGAGAGTCTTCATCAGGTCTCTGTGACCCTCTGGCACGAGCCAAGGTCTCCTGCTTTGTGATTGATTGATACAAAGTCCAGGTGCTGGTCATTGTTCTTAATGGTTTCAATCTGTTCCTCTAACGGTTCACTTACTCCACTTCCTTCTATAAGCAAGCTCATAATGGTGAACAATATCAACAATTAGCTCTTGTTAAGGCATCTAATAATCATTAACCTATTGGTTGCTTATATAACTTACACCCCGATCCATATAAATTTCTTCTAACCCTCCAGTAAAATTTTAACTCTTTAAAATCATTATTCCATGCCCCCTGAATGTTGGGGCATCCCCGCAAAGCCCCTCCCGCCACCGAGGGTAATCTGTGTCCATGTCAACCTGGAGGAAATGATCGTCATCTTCTCCTGGCCTATCAGGGTGAGTGGAGACACCTGGCAACCCCCAAAATCACCTGGGTATCCCCCAAATCACCTAGATACATCTAGGTACCCCCCCCAAAATCATCTAGGTACCCCCAAAAATTCTGTCGATCCTCCCCAAAAATCACCTGGAACCCCCAAAAACCACCTGGATACATCTGAGTACCCTGCCAAATTTCCTGAGTACACCCCAAAATCACCTGGATTCCTCCCCAAAATCACCTGGATACAGAATTTTGGGTACCACAAATAATTCTTGATCCCCTGCCCAAACTGGTGGTCCTGAATCACCACTGCTTTGCCTGGGTAGACGTGGTGTCCCATTTATCCCATTGACTTTTTGGGTAGACCTGGTGTCCTGTTTACCCCCATTTCCATACAGTAACCCTTCCCAGTGCTCCCAGAAATGCCATGGAGCTCCCAGTAACCCCAGAGCTCCCCCTTTTGACGAGTTCCAAGGTAATTTTTTAGGGGTACTCAAGTGATTTGGGGGAGTACCCCGGTGTATCCAGGTGATTTTGGGAGTACCCAGGTGATGTTTTGGGGTTCCCAGGGTTATCTAGGTGGTTTTGGAGAATACCAGGGTGATTTTGGGGGGGATCCGGGTGATTTTTTGCCATTCCCAGAGATCCCCACTAACCCTGATGGGCTGGGAGGAGATCACGGCCACTGTCACGTCCTCCCAGTCAGCGTGGACACAGATGACCCTCAGTGGCAGGGGGACTGTGGGGGGACACCCCAACATTCAGAGGCACCCTAGAACTCCAGGGGAGGGTTCCAGGGATGGGAGGGAGCCCCGAGTTACCTCAGGAGAGGATGCAGTGCAGGTACACCCAGGTGCTTTGGCCCCTGGGGTCGGTGAAGATGGCGTTCTGCAGCAGCTCCAGCTCTGGGGAGGGGCAAAGGGGGCACCCCAAAATCTCCGGGGGGCAGCCAGGGGACACCCCGAGAACTGAATGGGGGCACCGAGGTGTGTGGGAGCTCAGGTCTACCCATTGAAACCAATGGGGATTTTTAGGGACACCAGGTCTACCCGTTGAAATCAATGGGGATTTGGGGTTAACAGATCTCCCTATTGAACCCAATGGGGATTTTTAGGGACAAGAGGTCTATCCATTAAAACCAATGGAGATTTTTAGGGTAAACAGGTCCAACCTTTTTATCCAATGAGGATTTGGGGACAACAAATCTACCCATTGAAACCAATGATGTTTAGGGACAACAGGTCTAGCCATTGAAACCAATGGGAATTTAAGGACATGGGGTCTACCCATTAGAATCAATAGGGATTTTTTGGAGACCATGTCTATTAAGGGCAATGGGGATTTGGGGAAACCAGGCCTACCCATTCAAGGCAATGGAGATTTAGAGACATCAGATTTACCTTATTAAAGTCAAAAGGAATTTTGGGACACCTGGTCTACCCACTAAGGTGGGGAATTGAGAAAATTGGCTGCATCCACTACTGGGAATTTAGGGACATCAGGTCTACCCATTGAAATATTGGGCTTTTTTGGTACACTAGGTCTACCCTTTAAGGACAATTGGGATTTAGGGACACCAGGTCTATGCACTGAAACCAATGGGGTCTTAGGAACACCAGCTTTATCCATAAATAACAATAGGGATTTTAGGAACATCAGGTCTACCCATTAAGGACAATGGGGATTTGGGGTCATCAGGTCTACCTGCTGAAACCCATGGGCTCAGTGGGACACTGAGTCTATCCATTAATGTGGGGAATTTAGGAAATCAGGTCCAGCCATTGATGTGAATGGGAAATTTAGGACATCAGGTCTACCTCCATTGAAGTCAAATGGGGGGATTTAGGACACCAGGTCTATCCATTGAAATGAATGGGGATTTCAGGAAAACAGATCTACCCATCAATGGAAATGGTGATCTGGGGGCACCAGTTCTACCCATTTATGACTGTAAGGACATCAGGCCTACCATTGAAGTCAATGGGGATTTAGGGACACCAGGTCTGCTCATTAAGGTCAATGGGGATTTTTGGGACAGCAGGTCTACCCATTGAAGTCAACAGGAATTTTTGGGATACCAGGTCGACCCACCCAATAAAACAGTGCTCAACTTCCAGCAAGGGGCTGGAGAATTTTTGGGATAGGATCACACTGAAATTCTGGGAATTTTTCCAGGGTAATCTTTCACCTTCCTTCAGTCTTTCAGGGGGCAGCATCCTGGCTTCACCTTTCCTCCAGTTCCTGGTGGGCGCCAGGAGCACAGCCGGTGGTGCCAGGCCAAGAAGTTGGAGAAGTCATGGCTCAACAGGGCCCTGGCAAAGGCCAGCTTGGCCTTGGGGTCCTGCCTGGCCACCAGTGCCAGCCTGTGGTTTCAGGCGTGGACTGGGAGGGCACCAGTACAAACCAGTAAGCACTGGGAGCTGCCCATGAGCCCCTGTGGCCTGAGGTGGCAGCTCCCAGTATAAATCAGTAAAGATTCATGCACCCAAACCAATTCCAAGTATGGGATTTGGGAGGACCACGTCTCCCCTATTAAAGTCAAAGGGGATTTAAGGAAATCAGGTCTACCCAAACAAATGAGAATTTAGGGACATCAGGTCTACCCATTCAAGCCAATGGGGATTTGGGGACATCTGGTCTACCCATGAAAGTCAGCTCTAAGGGCTCCCGGTATGATCTTGGGGCTCCCACTTTTAACAGATTTATACTGAGAGGGCACCAGTATAAACCAGTAAACACTGGGAGCCACCCCCAAATCCCTGAGCCCTGTGGGGGCAGCTCCCAGTATAAACCAGTAAGGCCAGCAAAACATAAAGTCACTCCCAGTAGGTCCAAAGCCCCATCCCAGTATAAACAAGCACATCCCAATATAACCCAGTACATCCCAGTATAACCCAGTATAAACCAATGCCCCCAACATGCCATTCCTGTACAAATGAGTATAAACCAGTGCAAACCAGTATAACCCAGTACAGACCAGTATAACACAATAGCTCCCAGCATCCCATTCCAGTATATCCCAGTACAACCCACAGTTGGCTACCAGGTCCTTCTCACCAGAAGGGGGTTCTCACTCATATGCTGCTCCCTCTCCCTGTATAAACCAGTATAACCCAGTAAAACCCCAGCACCCTATCCCAGTACAAACCAGTAAAACCCAGTGTAATCCAGTAACCCCTCCTCTGTTAAATCACGTGAAGGATGCTGCCAAAAGGGCATTTCAGATCATTCCCACTAAAGATCCTAGGCAGAGTTCTATCTCAATTAAACAATCCCCTTCTGAGCCTTTCCTAGATTTTATAGATAGACTTCATGCAGTGGTGGAAAACCAGAGAGAGGAGCAGGAGTTGCAACAGAAGATGATCCTGGAAGTGGCACAAAGCCACTTGGTGCCTGGAAGTGGCACAAAGCAATGCCAGTGATGTCTGCAAGAGGATCATCTCCGGGCTTCTGGTTGCTCCACCTCCAACCCTGGACCTCCTCACTGAGACCTGCACCAAGTGAGCCATAAGGGACCCAGATGAACAGCGGAAAGGGTCTGGGCTCAGAGGCCGGATTGCAGCACCAGCCACCATTCCAGCTGGACCACCAGTGGCTGGGAGGGTCAAATGTTTCCAGTGTGGGGGGGAGGGACATGTGATGTGCTTTTGTCCCTTTAAGAATAAAACATCTCACACCCTGGTGGGAGCAGTGGGGGAGGCGGAGAAAGGGAACATTCCAGTTCCAAAAAACTAGGGGAGGAGTGTGAGCTTCTCCCACATGATGAGAAAAATGGGACAGGTCACTGGGTTTTTGGGGTTGTGGGGCAGCCCAATTCTGGGAAGGTGTGGGACCCTAAGGAACCCTCAGGGTTGGAACAACCAAGAGGATATGGAAGCCATTTAGGCTTGAGTTAACAACAGGTTTGCCTTTCAACACACCCGACTGGCAAGTGGTCACCATTGACCCTGGACACGTGACCAACCTACAGCACACTGATAGTAAGTGCCTTGTTATCAGGGATTCTAAGCACACTCCCTCTGAGATCAAGATTAGTCCAGGACTTTTGCCGTCAGATCCGAGCAACGAGCTCTCTTGGCACGTTGTGTCCATCCTCCCCTCTTCCTACCAAAGGGCCGAGTCGTTGCCCAGGCCATACCACTGCCCAAACTGCCCTAGGATGGTCTGGACCTTTGGGTCTATTGGACAGAAATGGTGGAAGAGAACAAACCCATAATTTGGTGTGGGCTCAAGAGGGAGGGGGATTTCATCCAGCTGCACAGAATGATGGACACAGGGTCAGATGTGACAGCCATACCACCACACAAGTGGCCATCACATTGGGAGTTGCAACCTGTGGCTGGTAAGGTTACAGGTACGGAGGGCACACAACTGGCAAAACAATCCAAGAGCATTGTGCAAACTGAGGGACCAGATGGGCAATTGGCTTCTTTGTTTGTTCTTGATTCCAAATTTTCTTTGTGGGGAAGAGACGCCATGTCCCAGTGGGGAGTTCAACTAGAAATCCCAAAAAGCCCAAAAGATTTTTAATTGCCTCCACTGAGGAGTGCCCCTTCTAAAAACAAAATTGGCTGACAGATACCCCAGTTGTGGAGGATCAGTGGCCGCTGAACAAACAGAAATTGAAGGCACTCAACTCTTGGAGGAGCAATTGGCTAAAGGTCATATTGTGGAAACTAAAAGTCCCTGGAATTCTCTGTTTTTGTGATCAAAAAGTCAGGGAAGGACACGTGGCACCTCCTTCAGGATTTTCAAAGAATTAATGAGGTCATTTAAGGCATGGTGTCTCTTCAGCCCGGTATGCCATCCCTTTCAATTCTCCCCCAAAACTGGAGTTTGGCTGTCATTGATATAAAAGATTGTTTTTTCCAGATTCCCCTAGATCCAGCCAAAGCCCCGCAGTTTGCATTCTCTGTGCCTTCCATCAGCAGGGAGGCACCCATGAAGCGTTACCACTGGAGAGTTTTGCTGCAAGGGTTAAAGAACTCACCAAGTATTTGCCAGTGGTACATGGCCAAAATACTGTCCCCGGTGTGTGCCAAGGCTGGAGAGGCCGTCACCCTTCATTATATGGATGCCGTGCTTGTGTGTGCCCCCAGTGACAATGGACTTACACAAATTCAGGATGAGACTATCACTGCTTTGGCCACTGCGGGATTTGAGTTTCAGCAGGAAAAAGTGCAGAGACTGCCACCTTGGAAATACCTCGGGCCTGAGATTGCCAACCAGACCAGAACAGCCCAGAAGTTGGTAATCAGTGATAGACCTGAGAGTTTGAAGGATCTCCAGCAGCTCTGTGGATCTTTGAATTGGGTCAGGCCCTGACTTGGGCTTCCTACAGAGGACCCAGCCCCTCTCATCAATTTGTTAAAGGAGGGAGAGGAGCTGGATTCTCCAAGGGCTCTGACTCAGGAGGCTCGGCAGGCATTGGAGAGGGTTCAGTTGGCAATGTCCAGCCGGCAGGCCCATCGCTGTCAGCCAGAACTTCCATTTAATGTCATCATTTTGGGAAAATTGCCACACTTGCATGGGCTGATTTTTCAGTGGGACAAGGACCAGAAGGATCTCCTCTTGATCATAGAGTGGGTGTTCCTAAGTCATCAGCTGTCCAAAAGTATCACTAAACCACAGGAGCTGATGGCTCAGCTGATCAGCAAAGCAAGGGTCAGGATGGGACTGCTGGCAGGGTGTGAGTTTGCATGCATTCCTCTGCCAATCCGATTGTCAGCTGGAAGGTTAAAAGAGGAGGCTTTGGAGCAGTTACTCCGTGAGAATGAGATGTTGCAGCTTTCTCTGGATAGGTACCCAGGGAAAATTTTAATCCATTGCCTGGGCCACAAATTATTTCATTCGGAATTTAATTTGATTAAAAAAGAGAAACAGAGCTTCAAACCTCTCAAAGCTCTGACAGTTTTTACTGTTGCATCCAGAGGGTCACACAAGTCAGTGATGACTTGGAAGGACCCTCAGACTCAGCAGTGGGAGGCTGACATTGAGGTAGTTGAAGGTTCACCTCAGGTGGCTGTGATGGCCACAGTCATCAGGGCTTTTGAGAAGTTTTCAGAATCCATTAATTTGATTACTGATTCAGCATATGTAGCAGGGATAGTGTCCAGAGCAGAATTCTTGAAGAAGTCTCAAATCCGGTCATTTTCAAGCTGCTCTCGGAGCTGACACACCCAGTCTCCCACAGAGAGCATCCTTACTACGTTATGCATGTGAGATCACACACTGACCTTCCTGGTTTCATCCCCAAGGGTAACCACAGAGCAGATGCCCCAGCTGCTCCTGTGCAGCTGGGTGGCCTACCTAACATTTTCCAGCAGGCCAAACTCAGCCATCAGCAATTCCATCACAATGTCCCAGGCCTGGTGCAACAATTCCACCTAAGGCAGGACCAAGCCAAGGCAATCATAGACACATGCCCAAGCTGCCAAAAGTTTTCCTTACCCTCGCTGCGACCAGGGGTCAACCCCAGAGGGCTTGGCAGTTGTGAGGTGCGGCAGACAGATGTCACACACATTCCCGAGTTTGGAAGGTTCAAATTTGTTCATGTGTCAGTTGATACCTTCTCTGGTGCTGTTTATGCCTCAGCCCACAGAGGGGAGAAGACCAGAGATGCACAGAAACACCTTGGGCAGGCCTTCTCCACACTGGGGATCCCCAAAGAGATCAAACCTGATCATGGTCGAGCTTATGTTTCCAAGGAATTTGATGGTTTCCTGCAACAGTGGGGGGTGAAACATAACAAGGGGATCCCGTCCTCCCCCACTGGCCAGGCAGTGATAGAAAGAACTCCCCAGACATTGAAGAAGACCTTGGGACAGCAGAGAGGAGATGTCAGGGTAAACAGTCCACAACAACGACTTGGTAAGGCTCTGTTTACCATGAACTTCTATAACTGTTCATTTGGAAACCTTAATCCACCTGTAGCTGGGCACTTCAATCAAAATCATTGGTTGAAGTTTGAGGAGAAACCACTGGTCCTGGTGAAGGACCCTGAGACTGGGAAGGTCCAGGGGCCTTTTGATTTGGTCACTTGGGGGTGAGGGTACGCCTGCATACCCACCCCCACAGGTTCTAAATGGGTTACACAAAAATGGGTCAAACCCTATGTTCCACCCAGGGAAAAGAAGGCCCAGAATGTGGCCCCAATTCCACCTTCCTGACCCGATGACGTGGCAATTGCTTCTAGGCAACAGTGCAAAGGAAGTGGGGAACCCAAACTCTGTGTTATCCCTAACTCAAGTGCCTTAAATAGATTGTGTTAAACTGTGCTTACCTGTGGATGTTCTTTGTAGATTTCTTTACAGAGCATCTTCCTGACCCCCAAGATGAGGCCAGAACTCCTGTGTTTGCTGTTGCTTCTGACTCAGTCAGTAGGACAGGGACATGAATGTGAGGACACTCAAGGGATACTTTGCTTCAATCTATCCAGCAAAACCCAGAGCATCCAGAACTCTATGCAGAAAATGAAAGGCATGATGGAGGAAATCAAGTGAGGAGCAGGAGACTGGCTGGAAAACATCTTTAAAGACTGAGGGTAGCCAAGGAGAATGTCATCATTTGTAAAGGATGTCTGACTGCCTGTTCTGGATGTCATTTGAATTTACACAGACTTTAGGACTCTAAAAGGAGTCATTACAAGGTGTACTAAGGAAAAAACGGCCCCTTCTGATGTAACTGTGGCTGCTGTTGAGAGATGGTAGAAGGGGCCAGAGAGAGCAGTTTAAGGAGTTTGTCTCCTCCGTCCTTCCCTTCAAAATTAAACACCAAAGAGGGAGACGTGGTGGTGGGTTTTTGAGAGATTTGATAAGTTATGGTTTGCTCCTGTTACCCCCCCTGGTGCCTGGTGTCTGGTTTACCCCAGATTTTCCCCTTCCCCATCCCTTTGTCCCCTTTCCTGACCCTGCTCTGTGTTAACCTGGGGCCAATCACCCACCTGCCCCACCCCTCTGCCCCCTGGTTTAAATGTTAAGCACGGGACCCTGCTCGCTCTCTCTCTCCTGTAACACCTGGAGGAATAAAGACCTCTGTAAGAGAGAGCCTTCTCTGAGACCTTTGCTTCTTACCTAGACATGGAGGATATAGAGGATCTAGAGAGCAGGAAACAGCTCTGCTCTCTACCCTTACTTGCACTGCTTGCAGTCTGGGAAACGGCCACTCCTGACCAGCTGTCTTGGTTTTGAAAGAAGACAGGTATCTGCTAAAGAAAGGCAGGGCCTCTCTTGGGATGGATAATTCAAATCCCCTTCCCTCAAATTATTATAATTTAGAAAATTAAAACGGCTCTCAGGCAGAGATATGGGGATAGGAATAACAGTTCTTTACTAATAGGTATAACAAGGCAAACAAACAACAACAACTACAGCAATTAATAGCGAAAACAGAACCAGGGACCTTGACGGAGCTTGGTCCCACAAAACCCGGGGCAGTCTGGTCTCTGGGGGACTCCAAAGAAAAGGTACCAAGCTGGAACAGTGGGGAATCCCGGGCTGGTGGATCGGATGAAATTTGGAGCTCTGTCGGTGGTCCCTGGAGAGCAGGGATGTCTGGCAGGGAGGCCAGTGCGGGCCCGCGGTGCAGAGCAGCTCTAAAACAGCGCCGAGGCAGTGGAACAGGGCTGAGACAGCTCTAGCAGGGCAGCAAAAGGAGAAATCCGGATCTGGGCACACGAGCAGATGATAGCAGCTCTCTCTCTTCAGGATCAGATCCCGGTGGTGCCAGCGAGAAACTCACGCAGCAACGGCAGCCCCGTCCGCTCCCGACGCAGACCACATTAAAAGTGAAGCTGCCCCCCAGCCCCCGTCTTTCTCTCCCCCCCCCACCTCGGGGGAAACTCCCGGCGACAAAGGGTGTAGCCAAGTGCCAGCTTCTATGCTTTGTTTTCACCTGAGCACTCATAAGTACCCGGCAATCAGTTGCCTTGCAACTCTTGGGAAAAAATTCTATAGGTGAAAAATAATAAACAAGTCTAACCCTCAACACCTTGTTATCAGGGATTCTAAGCACACTCCCTCTGAGATCAAGATTAGTCCACGACTTTTGCCATCAGATCTGGAGCAACGAGCTCTCTTGGCCCGTTGTGTCCATCCTCCCCTCTTCCTACCAAAGGGCCGAGTCATTGCCCAGGCCATACCACTGCCCAAACTGCCCTAGGATGGTCTGGAACTTTTGGTCTATTGGACAGAAATGGTGGGAGAGAACAAACCCAGTATTTGGTGTGGGCTCAAGAGAGAATGAGATTTCATCCAGCTCCAGGGAATGATGGACACAGGATCAGATGTGACAGTCATACCACAACACAAGTGGCCATCACATTGGGAGTTGCAACCCATGGCTGGTAAGGTTACAGGTATAGGGGGCACACAACTGGCAAAAGAATCCAAGAGCATTGTGCAAATTGAGGGACCAGATGGGCAATTGGCTTCTTTGTTTGTTCTAGATTCTAAATTTACCTTTCCTCAGCACAAGTTCCAGTTTCCTCAGCACTTCCAGTATGAGCCCAGTCACTGCTAGTCATTCCCCATTATGATGCAATTTTCCCCTAACATGGTCCCAGTTGCTCCCAGTTGCTCTCACTTTCATCCTGTGTGTTCCAAGCTGCCCCTAGCGCAGCCTCAGTAACTTCCAGTACTATAGAAGAATGAGTCTAGTATGATGCCAGCATCTCCCAGCAGGGCCCCAGTCACTCACACTTGTGCCCAGTTGCCCCCAGCAGGGTCCCAGTTCCCCCAGCACATTCCCAGTGGCTCCCAGTGTGGCCCCAGTCACCTCCTTAATGATCTCAGGCACTCCCAGTATATCCCAGTTGCCCTGAACATTCTCGTAGTCATTGCCAGGCACTCCCAGTTACCCCAGCATGGTTCAGTTGCCCCCAGTTTTATTCCAGTCACTGCCAGTACATCCCAGTTGTCACCAGCACGCATCCTGTCATTCCCAGTTGCTCCAACTGTATCCCCAGTAGGGTCCCAGCATGGGCCTGGGAGCTCCCAGTAACCCCCAGTCAGGGTCCATTAACAACCACTATAATCCCAGAATGATTCCCGTGTCTCCCAGTATGATCTGAGTCACTTACAGTGTAATCAACGTCACTCCCAGTATGATGCCAGTGGCCTCCAGTGTGATCCCAGTTGATCCCTGTCAATTCCAGCATGACCCCAGTAGTCTCCAGTATGATCCTCATGGCTCCCACTCTCCCCCAGTATATCCCAGTTACACCCAGCATGCTCCCAGTCATTCCCACTTCCTCCCAGTTGCTTTCAGTGTGATTCCAGTTGCTCACAGCCACTCCCAGTCAATCCCAGTAGGAGTCCAGTCACCCTCAGTGTTATCCAAGCTGCTGCCAGAATAGTTCCAGTTGTTCCCAGTTCCTCCCAGTGTGGTTCCATTGTCCCCAGTATAGTTACAGGCACTTCCAGAGTATCCCAGTTTCCTCAGTAAGGTCCTGGTTACCTCAGAATGATCCCAGTCTTTCCCAGTTCCTCCCAGTTGCCTCCAGCATGATCCCACTTTCTGGAAGTTGCCCAAAGTGTGGTCCCAGTTGCTCCCAGTATGCTCCCAGTATGCTCCCAGTATGATCCCAGCTTCCCCACTTTTGGACTCAGTCCCCTCAGCATAGTCCCAGTCCCTTCCAGTTGATCCCAGTTGATCCCAATGTGTTCATATTTTCCTCCCAATAGTATCTCCCACTAACCCCCAGTCAGGATCTGTTCACACCCATTGTAATCCCAGTGGCTCCCAGCATGAACCCAGTAGGACCCAGTAACCCACAGTATGAACCAAGACACCCCCAGTATGACCCCAGTCACTCCCAGATACTCCCAGTATTATTCCACTCATGCCCTGAGTGACTGCCTGTCACTCCCAGTTTGAGCCCAAGTGCTCCCAGTCACCTCCAGGAGAGTTCCAGTTACAGCCAGCCCCTTTCCAATCCCTCCCAGTCTGGTTCCAGTAGGATCCCAGTATGACGCCAGCATGGGCACAGCTGCTCCCATTTACCCCCACTGTGGTTCCAGTCTCTCCCAGTGTATCCCAGTTGATCCCAGCATGTTCCCAGTAACTCCCAGTTGTCCTCAGTTACTTGCAGCTTGATTCCAGTTGCTCATAGCCACTCCCAGTCACCCTCGGTGCAGTCCCAGTTGCTCCCAGTATGATCCAGTATGATCCCAGACTCCCACAGCATGGGCCCAGGCTCTCCCACTGTGATCCCAGTAGGATCCCAGTTGCCCCCAGGCACCTTGCAGAGCCCCAGCCATGCTGTTTGCCCCCAGCCTGCCCATGGCCAGCCTGGGGCTGCTCCCAGGGCTTTTCTGTGCTCAGCATTGGCCTGGGCAAAGTGTTCTGGAGAGAGCCTGGGCAAGGAGCCTGCAGCCCCCAGGCCCTGGCCTGAGGCGTCAGCGCTGCCCCAGCAGTGCCCATGGCCTGTCCCTGCTGCAGCCCCGGCACTGCCACCCCCAGCACTGTGCCCGGCCCCGAGGGCACTCAGGCCCTACAGCAACACCAGGGCCAGCAGGGCAGCGGGGCAGGGCCACGGCAGCAGCACTGGCAACACCAAGGGCTGCTGCTGCTGCTGCTGGGCACAGCTGCTGTGCCAGCACTGATCTGCCCCCAGCTCTGCACACAGACATTGCTGCTGCAGCTGCAGAGAAGGGAACCAAAGGGGCATCTCTGCAGAAAACTTGGCTGGGACATCCTTGAGTTCCTTTAAAGCCACCAAGAGCGCAGCTCCTCATTGAAACAGTCTGTGGCCCCAGGGAATGTCAGAGAAACAAAATGAGAAATGGCACAAACAATGACATTTCTTTGTGGACAGGATTAAAAATATAAAACACAGTGAAAAAGAACTTCTAAATTAACCCAAAAGGATTTATCAAAGATTACTTTATTACAAGTGATTTGCAGAAATTGGCCAGCAGTTTAATGTTCCTGAACACATCCAGTGATCAGTCTCCACACTGCAGCCTTGAGCTCCTGGTTCCTCAGGCTGTAGATGAGGGGGTTCAGGGCTGGAGGCACCACCGAGTACAGAACTGACAGGGCCAGATCCAGAGATGGGAAGGAGATGGAGGGGGGCTTCAGGTAGGCAAACATGGAAGTGCTGAGGAACAGGGAGACAACGGCCAAGTGAGGGAGGCAGGTGGAAAAGGCTTTGTGCTGTCCCTGCTCAGAGGGGATCCTCAGCACAGCCCTGAAGATCTGCACATAGGAGAAAACAATGAATACAAAACAACCAAATGCTAAACAGACACTTACAATAAGAATTACCAGCTCCCTGATGTAGGATTTGGAGCAGGACAGCTTGAGTATCTGTGGGATTTCACAGAAGAACTGTCCCAGGGCATTCCCATGGCACAGGGCAGGGAAAATGTATTGGCTGTGTGCAGCAGTGAATAGAGAAAGGCAGTGGCCCAGGCAGCTGCTGCCATGTGGGCACAAGCTCTGTTGCCCAGGAGGGTCCCATGGTGCAGGGGTTTGCAGATGGACACGTAGCGGTCGTAGCACATGATGGTCAGGACGGAAACCTCTGCTGAGATGAAAAAGACAAAAAAAAATAGTTGGACTTCACATCCTGTGTAGGAGATGTTCGTGGTGTCCCAGAGGGAATTGTGCATGGCTTTGGGGACAGTGGTGCAGATGGAGCCCAGGTCGCTGAGGGCCAGGTTGAGCAGGAAGAAGAACATGGGGCTGTGCAGGAGGTGGCCGCAGGCTACGGCGCTGATGATGAGGCCGTTGCCCAGGAGGGCAGCCAGGGAGATGCCCAGGAAGAGACAGAAGTGCAGGAGCTGCAGCTGCCGCGTGTCTGCCAATGGCAGCAGGAGGAAGTGGCTGATGGAGCTGCTGTTGGACATTTGCTGTCTCTGAACCTTGGGTTCTGTCAGGCAGTAAAGGACAGTCAAGAGTTAGAGGAGACACCTGTAATAAAATCAAAGCCATTTCTCATACAACCTGCCTTTGAAAAACACACAGCCAGCCTTTGGTGTTTAAGATTTCTGGGGTTTTCTTATATCCTCCTGCATCTCTCTCCTGGTATTCTTGGATATCAAACCCTCCATGTTTCTCCTGCCACTAGGGTGAACAGAGCAAATTCTGTTAGGTAAAGTGATGAGAGGAGAGTGAGGGGACATGGTCTGTCATTCTTACCTGGTCGCAGTTTCTCTGGGCTTAACCCTTTCTCAGGTTGAAGGTTATACCCTCCCATGTTTCCCCTAATAATTCACCAGGTACTGCTGAGAGCAGATGGATCCACAACAGCCCAGCTCCACATTTGTAGCCAAGGACTCAAATTGCTCATTTCACCAACCCAACAGCATTTTCAGTGTCACAACACCTCTGCCTTTCCCCATGGGTATCTCAAATAACACCAAGATGCTGCAGGACAGGTTTTCATCCTGCATTGAAGCTCCCAGCTTTGACTGGAATCTCAGGGAGACTCCCAAGTGTTCTTAGGATGGCATTGGACTAAGGGAGATGCAGCTCCTGCCCTGGCTGCACTGACAGCATTGCCCACAGCCGGGCACTGGGGACAGCGTCACCCTGAGCCAGCTGTGCCCCCTGCCAGAGCCCCCCAGTGCCGGGCAGCTGCTCCCAGCCCTGTGCTCTGCAGAGGGAACTGGGCCCGGGGCTGCACAGCTGCCCCACGGCTCTGCTGCAGCTCTGCCTGCACAGGAGGGGCTGCACACCTTGGAGCCCCAGCCCTGAGGGCAGAGGCTTGGCTGGGGGACAGGAGGGAGGGGGCTTGTTCAGAGGGAGGGGCTGCACTGCAGGGGCTCCTATGGAGATCTCTGAACTCTCCCTGCCAGAACATTTCTGGGGTTTGTTTTCTCTCATTGCCTCATCTTCTCTCTGCTTCCTGCAGATTTTCCTCCTGCAGGTGTTTCCCAGTGCCCGAGCTCTCCCTGCGAGCACTCCCAGAGCCCAAATCTCTGTGCACTCTCCTTTGGCCCTACAGAACCCAGCCTGTTTGCAGGGCACTGGCTGGGGGCAGGTTCTGTTTGCAGCCTGGAGAAAGGACAGCTGAGACTAAGCCTGATCACTGAATATTAAGATGTCCCAGAGACTGATGAAAATTAAGGATAACTTTATCATTTGTTCTCCCTCTCCCCTATTATCTAATCCTAGGAAATATTAGATAATATTAAGATAATAAAAATTAGATAATAATAATAGTCTTAAGAAATAGTCCCATGACAGTATTAAGAAATGTCCTCATTTTAAAAAAATGCCTTGTCTTGAAAATATTTTGAGAGCAGGCAGAAGCACAGTGTGTCAGAGCTTCATGAGCATTTCACCTCCCCTGCACCAGAAATACTCAGAGAGTTGTACTCACAGAGTCTGTAGGCATTGGGATGTTGCAGCTTGAGGAGATCACTGCAGGAGCTGCAGCTGCATTGTCCTGCAGCCAGAGGTTCCTGTGCCAAGGGCTGGCAGTGATTCTCCCCCAGTCCCTTCTCAGCCCCTTCCCAGCCCTGAGTGATTGAAGCTCTCTGTGCCTGTGTGCTGTGCCCGGGTGGCTGCAGGCAGTGCCCCAGCCCTGCTGGGCTGGCAGAAAAGCTGCTCATCCAGAGAAATGTGTTTTTAAGCTCTTCCTGGTTACCAGGATCGCACTCTGTGCCATGAGCTCAGCTCTGCTCATCAGCACAGACACAGCACAAGGACTTTAATGACCCTCTCAGGGCTTTGTGCTGAGGCCCTGAACATCAGTCCCTGAGAGGGAGCTGAAGAAACCTCTCAAGACCTCCAAGTCAGAAGCCAATTCTAAAGTTTCTGCAAGTTTTAATGGGTCCCACTGAGGGACACGACACAGAAAGTGTCCCCAGGCCCCAGGCAGAGCAGAGAACTGCAGGCAGTGATGACAGGTGGGGACAAAGAGAAGCCAAGGCTTGGTGCCCTGGGCCACAGCAGCCTCTGGGCCACCAAGGACACTGAGGAGACACCTTGTCCTGAGGCCCTGGGCCTCCTGGCACAGCCCCAGCAAGGCTGGGCACTGTCAGCCCCTTGTGCTGCCCTCAGCATCCCCCTCCCATGCCAGTGGCCTCCAGGATGTGCTGGAAGGAGTCCCTGGGGAAGGAGCCTTGGTCAGCAATGGCCCTGGGGGGCTCATTCATGCTGCCAGGGACTGCAGGTTTTTCCAAGGCCTTTGGGTTTGGCTTTTGCCTTGGAGTCTCTGAGAGGTTTGTGCAATCCTGGCCTCCAATTCTCTGCTGTAATGAGTCCCTTGAGAGGCTTTGTCAGTAACAACACTCAGTGGGGCTCATTAATACTTCAGAGTACTCAAAGTTTGTAAAAAAGTGGGTTTTGACACTGACTGAAAGGTTTGTGCTATCATGGCCTCCAATTATCTGCTTTAATGAGTCCCTTGAGATTTTTAGCCAGTAACAACACTCACAGGGGCTCATTCATGCTTTAAGGTACTCAGGGGTAAGTTTAAGTACTTCTTTTTGCCACTGAGCCTCTGAGAAGTTTTTGGGCAATCCTGGCGTCCACGTCTCTCCTCCAAGGTCTTCATGAGGATCCTGTGTTCGGGATGGACATCAGTGAACCCATTAATGCCTCAAGACACTTTGGGTTTTCCTTTTGACTTGGACTCCTGGCAAGGTTTGTGCAATCTCCTCTCAGGCCCTGAGGTTCCAGGGCTCAGCACCAAATGCACCACGGGGCTCATTAGGATCAAACAAGTCCTGGGAAACCATGGCTGTGCCTTGATTTCCCTCTGGTCTGGTGCAGTTCATTAGAAAGGTTTCCTGCTGCAGGTATGGAGAAATATTTCAAAGACTATTTGGAAATATGTATTCCTATTTTAAAGGGCACATTTTATTACTTTTCTTCTTACACAAGAGGTGATTGCAGCGTTTAGTGATTGATATTGACCCAGGGTCTCTCCTCAGGAGGTCTGGCCTGCTCAGGGAAGCTGTGCCTTGAGGTCTGACCCAGTGTGGACAACCTTGCTCCACATTCTCCAAGCCCATCCTGTCTCTTCTCACTCACCAGGGCCTTGCTTTGCATGGAGAACTGGCTGCACACAACCAAAGAGGGACTTTCTTCTT
>JAJEOU010000782.1:0-19067 GCA_021534815.1 Acrocephalus arundinaceus
TGATCAGAAGGGGATTTGTGCTGAGGCAGCATCTCTGTTTCATAAAAATGGAGCAAGCCCTTCTGGATCTCTTAAAAGCAAGTATGCTCTGCCAGGCTTTAATTACCCCTGATAAGCTCTTTAGCAAACTGTGAGGTTTTTAAATCTCGGTCTGAGGGACTCAGAAGATTATGGTCTTTGCCAATAACAGGTATTAGTGCACAGTTAGGGGAGAGCAGTACTTTCCTATTTTCAATTTTCAGACTATTGCCATAACTACAAAAGTTCAGGCACACTGACAGACCTGCACAGTAATATGCACAGTGCTCTCAAGAAAGTAGAGAAAATGAAAAACTGAAATCTGCCCTTCTGCCTTCCATTGTTAGAGTAGAGAGCCACAAAGGGTGATATTTGCCAGAGAGTTTCCATCTCTCGGGTATTCCAGTCTATATAGAGAGGTACTCACATATCTGTGTGGCTAATGTCAGCGGATTTTTAAGTGCATTAGTGCCTAATTTTTTTATCGATGTGCAAGTATTTTGCATGCAGCAAAGCTGTAAAAGCTGAATGTGAGGCCCTCAAAAGCAAAGAAATGTCTGGCATATGGTCGCCCCATTAGCAAGAGCCGTTCAGCTCTGATAACCATGGCTCATGGACAGTCTCTGGGGGTACTTTGACCCAGAAACAGGTAAAGTAGAAAGGACTAGGCCTCAGACACCTTCCTTTCCTCGCCTGCCCCTGTAATCCTGCCATCCTCTCCGAAGGGCTTTGTGTAAGTGATTTGGTAGAATCACTACATGGAACCTGTCCTCTCAAATAAAGCCCATAAATACATTTCCTTTACAGAATCATAGAAGCATAGACTCATTTAGGTTGGAAAAGACTCTTAAGGTCATCCAGTCCAACTGTTAGCCTAGCACTCCCAAGCCTGCCATTAAACCATGTCCCTAAATGCTACATCTAGTATGTATATCTAAACTATACATTTTTTTAAGACCTCTAGATTTTTTGACTCAGCTTTTTAAAGCCTTGATTGGTCTCCATAATACTGCCAGAGTTCCTTATATCTCTTCAAAATTTACTGCCACCCCTGGACTTCAAAGACAGTCCTTCAATAACTGATTTGTTTGCTTTTTGGTTAAGGTACCACTCTTCTGTCAGATGTCATAAGCTTTTCATCACTTTGAGTTTTTACCATCCTTCTTTTTCCTGTCTGTTGCCTAGATTTTTAGATTTTTTTTTCTATTAGCAGGTTTATATTCACACAAAGAAATGTATCTTATTCTGTTCTCTGAGGACTGAAAAGCAACTAGCCCACTTCTGTGTGTCTCATGCATCAATACTCGAGTGCATACAGACTTTTAAATGCCAAATCCTTCAAAGCCTATAAGTTTCTACTGTCAGTAAAGCACATTTTTAATTTCTGTTTTATGTTTTCCAGACTTCCTGAATTCTTTTTGTGATTAATATGGCTTAAATTTTCAACCAGTTAGAACTCTAATTTACTTACACAATTTTACCTAGTGTTTAATTTTCTTCCATCACACTAGTAAAAAATCAGAAAATAATGGTATTTATTAAATAACTTATATTGCACTATATTCTTTGGGTGTCCATCTAAGAATGGGCAAGAGTTTGTTCAGAAGAAACTCTTTTTTTGTCATTTAATATGTTGGCATCTCAGTTTGCTAAAGGTATACAACACAATTAATATCCTTCAGTTCCATTAAGCCCCTGAGAATACTGCCAAAAGGCATCATTCTGCCTCCAAAAGCATTGAAGAGTGATGGTTTCTGGGGAGGAAATTGTTAAACAATGAGTCAGAATGTGTATTTGTTTATTGTTTCTATTGCTCTGGTGCTCTTCCAGTTTTGTCCAGCATAAATTTCTCCAGAGGCTGTCACAAGATGTTATTGTAAATGCACTTTCAGTGGCATTGACACTGTCTGCAGGAGCAGCTAAGGTGACTGCACAGTAGCCATGTAAAAAAGAGCAACAGTTATGAATTCATTATCCTTCTATAGTCATGTACACAGTGAATTTGCTGTGATAAAGCACAATAAAAATTGACGTTAAATCACAGATGGGTGTTCTTAATGACTATGTGTCATGTTTCACAGAAGTTTGAATTCACTTAAAGTTTCACAGGACATTTCGCATCTTTTGGCCCCTTTTGGAAACTAAAATCTATCAATCTTTTCAATCTATTGATGTATGAAAATTTACCATGGCCTAAAGGAAAGTTTAAGCAATAGCTGTCCTGAGCATAATTATTTGTTTTCTGCCAAGAGTTGCAGACAGACCCCTTCAGATCACTTGAAAGGAAAGAATGTAACTTTTGCATAAATGAAAAGTACCTCCTTTCTGATGTCTTAACCTCAGAATGTATATAATACTGTTTGCACCTACATGTAAGATGGTCTGAATGGGGAGGGAAACAATATGGAAATCAAAAGAACTGTAGATAGGCAGAACAGAACTCATGGCTGAGTTTTACCATTTGCATACCTAGCAAGAAAGAAAGTATTTATATTTATTTATACCCTTTGGGCATTATTTTACCTCTCCTGTGAGTGCATTAAGACCTTGGGATCAGAAACTACTTGAGTAAATGAAACCATCCATTTACTAAAATTAGATGCTGTTTGATTTTGTACTCACATGTTGTCTTACATTAGAGCTTTTAGTTCTGAACTAGGGGATGTATCAAATTATTAATAATGTTAAATTAAAAATATTCATTCTAAGGCCTAAATACTGGACAAAACACAACCTGAAAATATATGCCTATAGCTGACTAGAATGAGACTTAGAAAATTTTAAAGAGAAGGAGTATTTTGTTTAGGTTTTCCTGAAGCTTTTTTAAAGCACCATATGAAAACAATCTGTAACAAGCAATTTTAGAGGCAGCTTCTGAAGCAATCCAGTTGACATAAGCAAAACAAGCACAGATTCTATGTGTCCATAGAATGGACACTCAAGTAAGAAGGGAAGTGCCAGCTTTAAATACATTCAGAGCACTCTTGTGATTATTTTCATCCAGGCTTTAAAAGCCAGGCTGCGTAACCTGTGGGTTTCACCGGTAGGTGACAGTGAACTTCAAGGAGGAAATTCTTTTCAGAACCAGCGCTGATAGTTTCAGAATAAAAACTGCCTTCAGAGTAAAAGATACAATTTTTATATTGAAGAATGTTTTAATAAAGAAGGGGCTACAGGCACCAAATTCTCATAGGAATCACACTTGATTATCTATTTCAGTAGAGCATGCAATGAAAACACAGAGTCCAGTTCTTGATGATGATCAGAAGGTTAAAGTCTTTATTTTACCTCATCTCTTTTGTAGCATGTAACTCTAACAGGGCACTCATTGGTCAAAGAAGGACTCACTCTCTTCCCCTTTGGTAAACAACAGGTGAAGGAGAATGTTATGAGGAAATTCTGAGAAGAGTCAGCCCACATAGATAATGTTTACAGTAAGAGTGAAAGTGTTTTGAGTGTAGAAAACTTGTTGATCGTTTTCCCATGGAAATCAGCATGCAAAAGTTAGCAGTAGAATTCCTGAAGCCCTGAAAATACTGAACCCACAATTATCCACCACCTCACAGTGCCAAAAGGGTGCTTTCCGAACTCAGAAACTGCAGGACAGGAGGCATCGCCGAGCATGACTTTGGACCCTGGTGCTTGCTAAAATCACCTCTCACCTGTTTCCTCAGCAGCCTTGACCTGCACCAGAGCAAAAATAATAGAATACATACATACATACGTACATATATACATACATACATATATATATATTTATATATATATAAAAATTTTCATCTGTATATCCATACATATATCCTTTCTCCTGAAGGAGAATGTTTCTTAGCTATACATCAGTTTTAGAAAGACACTGAACTTAGAACCCAGAAACCAAACAAACCCCAAAGACCAGCATGATATAAATTATTTTCTCTCTATTTACAAGTGGATGACAAATTGTATGACCACACTTGATATGGTGTGATGTTCAATTGTTCAGTATTCTTATATCTAAAAATAAATGCAGGGCTCCTGAAGTGCTCTGTGGAGGGTTAACCTTGTTAACCTGCCTGCCAAGTGTTCATCCAGCTACTCTCTGATTCCCCCTCCTTAACAGGACAAGAGGAGAAAATAAGATGAAATAGCTCGAGGAAATCACTTACTAGTTACCCTAAAAGGCAAAACAAATTTGAATTAGGAACAGGTTATTTATTGCGAAGCAAAATAGATTTTGAAGGTGAGAAATTTAGCCAATTTAAATAGTGGATTTAATCTATTAGGTTCTTCAGAAAAAATACCCCTCTGCTCTGTGTTGGAAGAATAGAATAGAATAGAATAGAATAGAATAGAATAGAATAGAATAGAATAGAATAGAATAGAATAGAATAGAATAGAATAGAATAGAATAGAATAGAATAGAATAGAATAGAATAGAATAGAATAGAATAGAATAGAATAGAATAGAATAGAATAGAATAGAATAGAATAGAATAGAATAGAATAGAATAGAATAGAATAGAATAGAATAGAATAGAATAGAATAGAATAGAATAGAATAGAATAGAATAGAATGAAAATTAGTCTTTGTATTCATAGGGAAAACCTGACCAAATATCACTAACTTTGTCATGGACGCACACTTAACCTTAGCATTTAACTCTAAGTGATGCCATTAACACTTGTGATGCCCTTACTGCTCTGCTCTGATAGGAGGGAAGAAAAAGGGACAGAAAGAGGGCAAAGAAAGAAAAAATGGTCTGAAAGAAAAGACAGAAACCCCACATGCAGCTCACATCAAAACTCCCTTCCTTGTTTTCCAGAAATTTTCCTAATGAAGATATCTGGAATAGCTTTATTTGTAAAGTTAAAAAAAGTTACCGGCACTTCAAGAGCTGCTTTCATAAAATTAAACCGAGTCATCCCACACAGAAAAAAACCAAATCAAACCAAACCAACCAAAAAAAAAAAAAAAAAGCACCCTAAAGCAACACAAAAACCCAGCCAATCAACCAACCAAAAAACCCCCAAACGAGAACAAAAAGCCACACCAAAACCCAAATACAGTCTTCTACCTTAGTGATCCTCTGTAGGCCATGGCAAATGCAAAGCATACCTACCCTATTAATGACTTGCATTTAGCACGTGCTGTTTACTGTCTCCTCAGTAATGCAATAGAATGATATCCTGGCACAAAGACAAAGCTTTCAGCTCAGTCTCAACAGCATTCCTTCCTGAACTAGGGCATTGCAGCAGGGGTTGGGGTGGGTCTGATTCAGCCTACAGCAGAGATGGCCTTGGGACACTAACAGCACCCCTGTATCTGTGCAGGAGGGATTGAGTGGCCAGGGCCAGGCTTTTGGTGGAAACATCTGGTGGGAGTCTCAGGCACAAAACATCAGCTCTGTGCTGAGGAGCTGATGTGTCCTGTCCTATGGATTCGAACACCTTAATCCATATCAACTGGAAGTGTTTCTAGAGATGTCCTAACATTGCCTCTCCTAAATCTGCTTATATTTTTATGAAGTTCAGCCTCTTTTTTTTTTTTTTTTTTTAATAGAAAGGCATATAAGGTCCTTTCTCCAAAGAGAAAACCTCAGGGTGTATGTTTATTGTGTGGTCATATCTCTGCAGGGCAGGAAGATGGTGTGCTAACTTGCTTTGATGTTGAGGATAGATTAATGCATTTCCCCACAACAGAACTTAGAGTAGCATACAAATGGCAACACTCCTCAAACAAAAAGTGATGTCTGACAGCAACCAGTAAAGTTTTCCAGAAAGCATGAAAGAACAAACTGATATTTAGAGTGAGATGCCCTCCCAAGTCTGCAGTACTTTGTGGTTGAAAGGTTTGTCAAGCAAAAAAACCTCTTCATAGTGAAAGAACACAAGGAGAATGGGATTTACTCTCTCTATTGTTGCTGCCTTTTGAATTTATGTAAACTTTGTTGAAGCAGTCTTCAGCATAATTCCTCTAAGAAACCTGGGTACAACAAGTAGATCAGTAGATTGGATTAGGACTAGGAGTTCTCTTTCTCATTTAGCTATTCCTAGAGTAATATCATTTTTCCTTGCTTCAGTTTATTCATAACTAAGACAAATGTAAACAGAATGTTCATCGACGATGCAGATTGATGACAAAAGGTGATGTGAAAGCATGGTGAATTCTAGGTATTACAAGGGGAGAACTTTACAAGACTTCACAGTGGATGAATGGGATCAGGGAAGTGAATTTGTAAGTGGAAATAGGAATTTATTTGAACTGCAAAGCTGTGGAAGTATTTGACAGGTGAAATTCTTTCTCAATATCAGATTTGAATTTTAGGCTACTGAAATCTGACACCACATACCTCCACGAAGACAGGAAAAATCTGAAGATGGATGAACGAGGCAGGTTTTTTCCACTGGATAATGGATATTTGGATAAACACTACAATCTTAAAATTTGAAAGAACTGCAGAACTTAGATTTGAAAAGAAATATGTATTTCAATAAATTTTGAGAGGTTTGGGATTTTTTAGAATCTTTGTTTTTCTGCCCCAAGGAAAAGAAATATAGTGGGAACAAAATAACAGTGGTGAAGGATCTTTTTGGTAATTGTGGTTGAACCCCAGTCAGCAGCTCAGCCCCACACAGATACTTGCTCATTCTTCTCCCAGTGGAATGGGAGAGGGAATTGGAATGGTTAAAGTGGGAATACTTGCAGATTGAGATACAGACAGTTCAACAGGCAAAGCCACACACAGTTTGAGGTGCTCTAGTGTAATCCCATGAATAGGCAGCCACTGATCCAGCTTACTCACTGGTGGGGAGGTGTGAAACAGAAAAGAACGTGACTCTGTGCAAGTGCTGCACCTCTCTATCACAAACCCTGTGTTTGTGATATAGAGCTGCAGAACTCAAAAATCCAAAACAAGGCCCCACATCACCCACCTTGGAGAAAATTAGTTCTGTCCCAGTCAAACCCAGTACAAAGATATGTGTGCCAGCAAAGTATGCTTCATTTTAGATCAGGAAACAAAGATTGCTCCCTGATCTAAATGATCAGGAAAGATCAATGATATTTGAAATATCTGTAGAAATAATAAAATAAATGTTTAATAACTCTTTGATTCATTTAAGCAACTCTATTATGAGCTTGATTACATAGGAATCAGTAAAACTCAGCTTCAGAAATGCCTTAAATTAGCCATTTGTTTTGAATATCTGTCACTGTATTTAGTGAAATGGTGGAATTAGGGTGGACTTCTTCCAATACAAAATGTTTTCTTCATTAAAATCATTAAAATCCATTCATACATTTGCACATCTCATAACATATGCTTCTCATTCCTGCAGTGCATATTAATAGCTTAGGGTATTTCTTTGCCTACTTATGCTTGCTTTTATATATAGGTCTAGTTCTGAACCTTGTTTAAAAAAAGATATCAAGCTTTTGTGTGCCTTAAGTTGCAATGGACAATTTAAAATTGGAAAGTGACTCTTCCAAACAGAGACTTGACTTCAAGACACAGCTTAAAGGGCTGTGTAGTTTGCTGGAAAGCATTGTAGCTTCATGGTAACACCTGAGGAATGCACTGCATACTCAATCCCAGGCATATTGGTCAGAGATTTCATCATCTTGGATCGTTTACCTTCCCAAACCCAGCTTGATGTCCATTGATATCAAAGGCATCTTCATTTCACAAAAATAGTTACATCACTGTGGCAGCAAAAATTACTGTCCCTGGAGGATGCACACCTGGCACAGGCTCGGATTCTTTGTTCTATGCAGAGCTGTATCTTGTTTTTTCAAGCTGTTTGCTCCAGCAGAATCTCTCTGTTGGAAGTGTTTACCAAAGCCCAAAGAAGCAAACAATGAAATAAACCCCAGTTTCTGCTTTGCTATTTTTGCTGTATCTGGCCAGTATAAATGGTAGTGTCACAGAGAGTAGCAGAGCTCCAGAATGAAGAGCTGTACTTTTTTCCTACTTCATGACCATATTATTGACACAGCATCACATTTCAGTGATTGTCAATGGGAAAACCGACAACAGGTACATGGCTTTTATTCAGAGAAATGAGAGTCTGGGCATTGTGGACAACAACTTGGTAATTATTTTGCTTTATTTGCTTGCTGCTTCTGTATTCTCCAAAAGTTGAACAGTCACTGCCAGCTGACTGGCCCTGAAATTGATTGAAGTCATGAAAGCTGGCATCAAATTCTACCTTGAACGGAGCTTCAAGCTGCATGATGCTTGTGCTGTTATCTATACTGGTGACTGTAGCTCAGAAACCCCAGATGTTCAGTGTCATTGGAATCCCATCACCATCAGCTGAAGGCCTTGAAATATTATTTACTTAAGACAGTGGTACCTCTGTCAAAAACTGTCAGTGTAATCACATAGTAGTGAAAGGCATATGGAAATATATCCTTTTTTCTGAAAATGAATGATTGAAAAACAGACCAGTTTTTGTTTGTTTGTTTGTTTGTTGTTTTCATTGGTTTTGGTTTTGGTTTTTTTTAATTTGGCAAGAGACTCAGTTTCCCCTTATCTGCTTTCCTCATCAAATCCTATTCAGTTTCCTGCTTTATTGACTTTCCTTCCTACTTGGTCTAATGATAGCATATTATTTATCTAAACAGACTCATATATTTATCTGTGTCTTAACTGGAGTGTCTTGTAAAAGAAGAGGGCTGGAAATCACCTTTCACCTCTCCCACTAGCTTTTTATGTCAAGATCTAAGTTCTTCTAACTCCTGGTGTGTTTGTGTTTCCCAGTGACATTCACTCTCTTATTCAAGTTTTCCCTACTTACAAAATCATTTAAGATAAAACTAGTTGAAATTTTATATTACTAAGACAGAAGCATGAGTGGCAGAGAAGGTCATTTAGCCTCAAGCACAGTGCTAAGTGTGTACAGCTCCTTCCTTCTGGGGGAGGCTGTGAGATGGGAGTGTGTGGAGTATCTCCCATGAATGGAGGTGCATGCACCTGACAGTGTGCCTGTGTCTTAGGGATCCTCACACTACTCAGAAAGAACTCTGCCCCCACACTTAGCAGTTGTGCTGAATCCTCTCACAGTCTTACCCTGTTCTTCTTGTTTGTCTTCCCTGAAGGCAGTAGGCGTTTGAAGAGATCACTTCAAGAATGCAAAAACACAAGCTCCCCAAGGATATTCCAGGGCTTGATTAACTTTTTTTGCTTTTATTATCAAAATTATAATTTCAAACATCTGTGATCTGCTTTTTGCAGTGCTTAACAATAATTCATTTGGATACTGACAGTATTGAGGGTGTTACACTGATGAAACTAAGGTACTGAAATAGCAAATTTACAGAAGCTTCTTAACCATTTGGACTAACATCCCAGAAAACGGGTCACATGTGAAAAATAAGTCCATGAACATCCTTCCTTATACCTAACTATGACAGTATGTCCTAAACTGCAGCTGTGTCAGTAATGTCAAGGGATAGAGAATCAGTGCCTGGAAACTGTAGCTAAATAATTTTTTATGTATATATTACTCTTGAGATACTCAAAATTCTCATACTGTATCCTGGAGAAAATTGCCACTCTCATGAGATCCAAAATGTTCTTTTGTATTTGCTTATGTGTCCACTTAAGGAAGAAGCAAAGAGTGCTCTGCAATACTTTTTCTGAGTCAAATTGCAACACTTGTTTTGAAAAGAGATGACGTCTGCACGTTGAGCAGTGATTGCTTACATACTCTTTATATTTTAATGGAATCAATGAACACTGGACTTCCCAGGCATTCAAATGACATGGGAAGTCCTTTAATGCACGCAAGCGCTTAAAATGACCTGAACTTTAATCACAGAGTCTTTTGCAATACTGCACCTCTCTTTTCAGCATTTATGTTTGAAATGTCAAGGTAGAGGTTTTTCAGTGCTAAGCTTTCCAGATTTCTCTTGGTTTGCTTCCTTTTATTGGAGGCAGGGACACAAAATCCTTGAGCTCCCTTGAAAAACTAGGAGCTGTCGTATTTTCAGCATCTTCCTTGAGTTATGACAGCACTGAAGCAGCAATTGACAAATCCCTTGACATGTAAGGTCTAGTGATTTCAATTGAAGACATGTAGCACTCAGGCACAGCTCCAATCAGTTTGTTCTTGGTTGACTGGTTTTCATTTGTTTCTGGGGGACCTTGCTGATTTTTAGGCTTTTATTTTTAAAGTATTTTTTGTGCATTTTGGATATTATTACATTGATTAGAAAGAACAGACTAAAGTACCATGTGACTTGAAAAGTTAGCGAGCAAACATACAGTGTTTCAGTGAACTTGTCCACATGATTTTTTATACTTCTCTCTCTCCTTTACAGATGGGGTTAAAGTGGAGTAAGAGAGGCAGAAAAGGCTGAAAGCAGATTAAAAATGGCACCCTAGTGATGTTCAGGAGCTTTCCTAAACAATGAGTTATTTGCTTGACCTGCCCTGCAAGCAGTGCTCAGAAGGGAGGGATAGGCTACAGAGAAGAAGGGGAAATTTTCAGCAGAGCCTGATAAAACCCTGCAAAAAATTAAGCAGACACAAGGATGTAACACGTTGATGTGGCCACAAGTTCCTGGCTCCCCTGTGATAAGAGTTATTTGTGGTTTAGACAGGAATGAGGTTGCACAAACTGGAGAGGCTGAGCAGAGGCCACCCTGATGGCAGGACTGGATCATGTTTTCTTTGACAAGAGATAAACTCCTTTGTGGGGGTACCTGTGTTTGGTTTTGTTTCTTTTTATCTCTTTTTTCTTATTTTTTAAAAATTGTCCTTTTTGGTGCCTTTTTGTTTTGTTTTTGGGTTTTTAATACCTCATTTTATTTGAAAGGTCATGAAAAGCACATCCTCCCAAAAAATTTAACTCTTCTACCCAGACATGGAAAATCCCTGGATGGACCAGAAGACAGTGTGGGCTGATAGCACTGCAGTTTCTACACATGTGTCACCTGGGGTGACAAAAACCAGCAAAACCCAACCCACCCAACCACCATTGTACCTTCTCTCCGAGCTACTGCAGAGAGGATTGAGTGTGGAACATGGCACTTCCCCTACCAAAGCCTTCCTGGTACTGTAACCGTGGGGCTTTAGGAGAAAATGAGGGCACAGGATAAGAGCAAAGAGGTGACATTTGAGCACAGACCTCTGGTCCACATCTGCTTTTTCCCAACTTTGCCATCCCTGTCTATTCTCCTCTGCTGATACTTCCACATGCCTTCTCTCACTCCACCTTTGTCCTGAAGTAGAGATGCACTAAATATTGGAAGCATCCTGCCATCCCTGCTCAAAGAACGAGTTTGGTAGAAAGATTGTCCATGTGGAACTTCACAAAATGACCATTCTTTGGGGCAAGTCGAGAAGGAAGTGCTGACCTCTTCTCCCTGGGATTCATGACAGGACATGTGGGAATAACTCAGAGCTGTGTCAGAGGAGGTTCAGACTTGACAGAAGGAGGAAGCATTTCTTTACCAAGAGGGAGGCCAAACACTGAAACAGGCCTCCTTGAGAGATGTCCAATGCTTTAAGCCTGTCAGTGTTCCAGAGGCATTTGGATGGCGTTTTTAATGCGACTTTAATTTGGGTCATCACTGAAGGGATGAGGGAGTTGGACTAGATGATTGATGTAGGTCCCTTTCAAATGAAATACTATATTCTAGTCTAGTCCATTCTAGTCTAGTCTCCTGTAGTTGCATAGGGACAGGCGCTCGGAAGATGTCGGTTGTAACGGAAAGACCACAGGACTCTCCAACCCCCCAAGATAAGCTATCACCCTCGGAATGTAACCCCCACTAACAACGTGCGAGTACTTTTCCATTCTCCCTACTAACTCAGGAAGTGTGGCAATACCCCTCTGACGTAGTGAAGAACCCCAGAGTATATAAACTGCATGTTTGAGATAATAAATGCTTGTAACCGTCCACCACACTGGTGTAAGCGTTTTGTTACAATGCCCGAGCGACACGCAAGAACGTGGTCACCGTGCTGGTAATCCTAGACCAGGCCACCGCCTTTGCAAAAAGAAAACGGCAACAAGTGGTGCCGACACCCGGGAAAGAACCTCGGTTGACGGGATTTTCGCCTGGAGGGAGACAGCGGCAGGAGCGGCTGGTCCGAACTACTGCGGAGGAACAGGGGGACACCCCAAGGAACCCGTGAACGGAATGCAAGCCCTAATGAAGGTCGTAAGTCTAATGCAGGAGCACTGGGGAATACGGTGCGACCAAAGGAATTTATATCTTGCTATTGCAAGGCTTTTGGATTTGGGGGCGATACAACGCCCTGTTGATATATTAAATTCAGAGGGGTGGAAGAGCTATACTGCTGCTCTGGCTGAAGATACTAAAGCCACCGGCAGTGGAAAAAAATTTAAAAGCATGGGGAAAGGTAGAGGAAGCGTTGCGGAAAGCAATAGAAGAACAAGAAACTTGGAATGCTGCGAAAACATGTTTATTTGCTGTTACGCAGCCGAGGGGGGGAGCCGCGGCGCCGCGGGACCCCCCCGGGGATAGTCAAATTAATGGCGGGAACATGCAGGGAGCAGGCACGTTACACCCTTCTCTGAGCCCATGCCCGAACCCCCCGGAGCCCATAGGGGACCCTCAGACCTCCCCGCGGGGCCCCCAGGACCCAAAACCCCATGCGGAACCCCCCGAAAAAATCGCGGTTTTCCCGCCCGTTCCCCCCGCACCTCTCGTTTCCGGGACCCGGGCGCATTTGGCAGCGGCAGCCCGCCGGGTTCAGCGGCGCTTCCGCGGAGCGCGCAAGACACCAGCCCTCCCCCAGAGCCCGTAGAAAAAATCGCGGCTTCTCCGACCACCGAACCAGTGCAGCAGGCGGAGGAACGCGCGTGGTTTTTCGGGGGAGAGCTCACGCGGGAGGCGAGAAACGCCGAGAGGGAGGCCAGCGCCGGAGCGCGGGCAGGAGCCCCGCCGCCGCCATATGGCCAAGATGGCGGTGACAGCCCAGAGCGGGGGCGGGACCTCCAACGCGCGGCGCTAAGAACCCGGAAGTGCGAACCCCCGCGAGCGTGCGCGCGCAAGAGACTAGCACAAGTCCAGACCCGCCGGTCGTTACAGCGCACGCGCGGGGGAGCGAGGGGGGGCGGATACGTGATCGGAAACCGCTCCCAATGCTACCATACAAGGGAGAAACTCCTCCTTGGAGGCGGCAGGACGAGCCCAGGGGGTGGGAATGGGACCGCCCCTAAGAGGCGTGGCGGCGCCACCCCCGGGAGGAGGGGAGGGGCCGGACGCGGGAGGCGGAACGGGGCCAAACCCGAGGGGAAGACCGAACCCACCCCCGGAAGGCAGAACGGGGGCGGAGCCCAAGAAAAAGGCATAGCAAACCGGAAGTGTACCAGCAGTCTGCTTCCGACTCTGAATGGAGTAGTAACTCCGCAGCTAGTTCTATAGAGAACTCCGAGTCCGATACGGACTCAGAAACAGAGACAATAGAATTAATGAGGTTTCCAGCGAAACCGAGCAAAGCTTTCAACAATGTAGGGGAACAAACACAGTGCAAACTCACTGATTGGGGTAAAATAAAGGTGGCATGCGCTGAGTGGAAACCAGCGGCCACAATACATGCATTTCCCGGCATGTGTTACAGGCACGCGGCAGAATTTAAGGCGAACCTACACCCCACTGAGCACGAAAGAGGTACAAGCAGTGGTGAAGGCGATTCAGGAAAAGGGGATTAGCTCAGCTGTTGTGTCCACACTGGTGGATGGTCTTTTTAGTAATGATGATATGCTGCCTTTTGATATCTCGCAGGTAACCCGTATGCTTTTTGACGGGGCAGGGCTGATTGTATTTCAGCAGGAATGGTCCGATCATTGCACAGCTGCGTTAGCCCAAGCTTCAGGGCAGGGACAGCCTCTCCATGGCTCTACCCTGTCCAGACTGCTAGGCAAGCATGACGATGTGGCTACACCGCAGAACCAGGCAGCACACCTCTCAGCAGAGGAAGTTAAAGCAACAACTAGAGCAGCTAGAGAGGCCATACGAGCTGCTTCTCGGGTGGTGGACAAGTCAACACCATGGTCCACTATTAAGCAGGGGGAAAGTGAAGGCTTCACACACTTTGTAGACCGTTTGCAAGCTGCAATTGACTCATCTACCCTTCCTGTAGCTGCGAGGGGACCTGTGGTGACAGATTGTCTGAAACAACAGTGTAACACCGTCACCAAGGATATCCTGCGCTCTCTGCCAGCAGGGGCTAGCTTGGCTGACATGATCAAACATGTGGTAAGGGAAGAACAGCTAATACCTATGCAGGCAGCTGTTCATACCATAACCAATGCCATGGCAAGCTGTCCCCAGCCAGCACAGCAGCCCGTGGCAGTACCCTCGACCCAACAGCACTAGAGACCGACCTGCTGGAGCTGTGGGAAGAAGGGTCACGTGGCCAGGGAATGCAGATCCAGGCCCCGGGGAAACGGAAGGGGGAGGGGGCGTGCGGGCCGTACTCAGCCTCCTCCCACTGTGAGATGGCCCATCTTTCCCAACACCCAGTGGGGCAGGGGACCTTCATACCCCATATATATACAGGAACCAGTCAGTATTACATCCCCACCAGCCATTCAGTGGCAGAACTGTGCAGCACCACCAGCGGCAATTACGCACCCTCCACCGCTACAAACTGTGCCAGTGTCACAGGGTCAGCAGGGGACGTCCCAGAGCGGAACCCCTGGGTGGCCCTGGTCATGAAAGTAGGGAAGGAGCCCTTGAGGGTGTGGGGGACATGTCAACTCTACGGCAGTCAGGACCCTCACGTTTTAGGGCTTCAGTTTTTGGCAGACACAGGATCAGACTGCACGATTATTCCCCAATCCCATTGGCCCAGACATTGGCAAATTAAAGAAGTCCCTCCTGTGAATGGGGTGGGGGGACAATCCAGGGCATGGAAAAGCACCCAATTGGTGGCTATAACACTTCACACAAAAAAGGGACCAGAACAAACAGTTGCAATTTATCCCTACATTTTGCAAGATTCTCCACCCTTAATAGGAAGGGATGTCCTGGCTATGCTCGGAGTCAGGATCACAAATTTATAATGAGGGCCACTGCCGTACCCTCTGCTGCCAATCAAATTGACTTGGAAATTATCAGACCCTGTATGGGTCGAGCAGTGGCCCCTGTCAGAGCCTCGAGTGGCAGCATTATTAGAACTGGTTGAACGCGAACTGCAAAAGGGTCACATAGAACCCTCCATAAGCCCATGGAATACCCCTGTGTTTGTAATTCCCAAAAGGTCTGGAGAGGGCTATCGCCTAGTCCACGACCTGAGAGAAGTGAACAAAACAATCCGACCCATAGGTCCAGTTCAGACAATGTTACCCATGAACTCAGCCATCCCTGAAGATCAGCCATGTGCAGTATTGGACATTAAAGACTGTTCTTTTCAATACATCTCTTCTTTTCTCAGGTTTCCAAACTCCTTTTTCCCTTGTTAAATCCTAACCTTCTACCTCATTTAGTGCCTATATGTATATATATATGACTACCTCGTTCTTTTGTAAAAGAGGGGGAGGGAGATGTAGTTGCATAGGGACAGGCGCTCGGAAGATGTCGGTTGTAACGGAAAGACCACAGGACTCTCCAACCCCCCAAGATAAGCTATCACCCTCGGAATGTAACCCCCACTAACAACGTGCGAGTACTTTTCCATTCTCCCTACTAACTCAGGAAGTGTGGTAATACCCCTCTGACGTAGTGAAGAACCCCAGAGTATATAAACTGCATGTTTGAGATAATAAATGCTTGTAACCGTCCACCACACTGGTGTAAGCGTTTTGTTACAATGCCCGAGCGACACGCAAGAACGTGGTCGCCGTGCTGGTAATCCTAGACCAGGCCACCGCCTTTGCAAAAAGAAAACAGCAACACTTTTACTGTTGATTTCATGCAAGAGCCAGAGTCAGAATTTATACTCTTGAGGTCACCTCACTTATGTACTGTACCTTGGAAGGTAGACTGTCCCACAAAATGCCCTGGGACTTGTTATCAGCTGGAAGGAGGTAAATATGGCTTGTTACTTTAAACATTAATCCACTGTCCAGCCTAATACGGTGATGTTGACAGTAGCTGGAAAACTTGCATCAGACCTCCATGGGAAAAATGAGGGTCACTTTTCTGGTAAAGTTTAAAAGGTTTAATAAAAAAGACAATAAGAGACACAAAAGCAAAAATATACATTATGGCCAGGTGCTTGGCATTTGGCCAAGACCACCCCTACTAATTGGATATCATTCTTTAAATACATCATCCTGTTACATGTTCAGGATATATACATATATCCTATGTATATAGGATATATGTATATATCATATACATATATCCTATATATATATCATATATATACATATATATAATATATATATATCATATACATATATCATATATATATATCATATATCTTATACATATCCTGTTCATAGACCCTCATGCATTATTCAAACATTCCTTTGAGTTTAGATGTTCTTCTTTTCTTGGTTTCAACACCCCCCACCCCCCACCCCTGCCCCCATTCCATCCTTCAGATCAACATTTTATGTCTCCTTGTGGCTCCATCCTGCTGTCCCACTCCCTGCTAATAAATTCTTCCTTTGGGGTTCTGGGGTCTGTTATCATTATCTTCATCCAATTAGGAAAATCCAAGAATGTGAAGGATTTCCTGATTATCTTTTCCATTCTCTTGAGTTAGCTACTTGAACAAAAAAGCATTCTACATACCATGCTATAGCTGAATATATATATATATCACACTACTATTTCTAAGTTTTTATAATAGCAGAAATAAAAGAAACTATATTTATATAGAAAAGTTTTCCAACATTATACATATAGAATTTATTTTTAATATTTGTGAAAAGCCAATAACATAATATGCACTTATAACATCTTCTTTAAAGAGTGACAGGGTGGTTAATTTGTCCCTGTTGTTCCCTAGTTGACAGGTGGCTTGAAACCATCAGAAACGCGGGGCAAATGAAACAGGAGAAGGGCAAGAGAAAAGGCAGATTGCATCACCCTTTGGAAAAAGATGCTCTGGTTACTGAAAACAGTATGCAGAACCAAGTTTAAGTAATGACTGCACAATTAATGTTTCTGACTTCCTTAGTAGTTGCAGAATACATATAGAATACAGTGCAGCGGGACTTTTTAAAATGGAGCCTTTAAAAGTCAGAAAATCTTGGGCTTTATTTAGTCTCATTAACGTTAATTCATATTTAGCTGCCAGGAAAAACTGCGTTGTATTTGACCGCTTGCCTTGCCAGCGGTAGACCACACCGTCCTCTGGCCATGCGGATGATGCTGGCGCCCAGGCTTGTGGGGCTAGCAGAGCACTTTGAGCCCCAGGTCTTGGCTGCCTGCACCTGGCGGAGGCGAGTTGGAATTGCCAGTGGCCACCAGGGCACGTGGGTCTCCCTCAGGGGCCAGCGGGGCTCAAGGCACCGGGGAGGCCGCTTGAAGAGGGACGTTACAAGGACTGACCCCGGGCACCAAGGCTGCCACAGGGACAGCCGCCTCTGGAGGGGCACCTTGCTGCATGCTGAGGTGACTTGAGCTAGGTGCCTGGGCTCACTGAAGAGAACAGTGACGGCAAAAAGTGACGCATGAGGGCAGACACTCCAGTGGAGAGCCTGTGGGAGAAGGGGACTGAGGGTTACCTATTCTAGGAGCAAGGGGGCCGTGGTGGTCACTCGGGTCAGCAGGTCATAGGGTATTGGGGGTAACAGTGTGAGGAGGAGAAGCGTAAAAAAAACCTAAAATAGGTGGTCGTGCCGTGAGCGAAGGGCTGAGGACGAGGTGAAGGGGCTAAGCGGCGAGCTAAGAGGGATGGCGTCGAGGAAAGAAAGTGGAGGGTGTAGCAGATGGGGCAGAGGCATGACTGGTAGCGTGAGTGGGCTAGTGAAATATTTAAGGAGGCTTATGGACTAGGGAGCTTGAGGAGACATGCAGGGGGGGTTCGAGGTGGCGAAGAAGGGAGCGTACGCAGGGCGAAGCGGACTGAGGGGGGAAGAAGATGGCGCAACGAAGAAAGTTGATGCAATAGGTGTGGACGTCCGCTTATTGGGCGTATGCTTAATCGGATCCTCCATGGGTTTCTGGAGGGCGCAGCTAGAGCGAGTGGTGGGTCGTGGGAACCCGAGGATCCGGTCTTCGAGCTAAACTGCGACGTTGGGACTCGTATTGGGGGTACCTTGGCCTCTACACTAGCCGAGTCTGGGCGACCTAAAGAAAAAGGGGTAGGTGTCCTAGGCGAAAGCAGTGCAGATGCGAAACCAAGAACCAGCACAGTAGAAAACTAACCCAAATTCTGCGATTACTTGTAAAGATCACTTAATGGGGTCACTGGGAGTACGCTTAAATAATGTACCAGGAGGTTCACTTAGCCCAGGCTAGTGCCATGGGATGGAGAGAATATAGGGTATGATGTTCCATCTTAGTTTGTGCTGGACGCGACGTTTTAGGGCCTCGGTAATTGATAAATAGAGGAAGAGACAGAATAAGAGCTAATGAGGTTAGACCCAAAACCAATCTAGCAGTTGTCTCTCTCTCGACCTGACGAAGTGGGATGAGGAGGTATGGGCCTCTGTTCTGATTAGGCTGTGCGCGGCGGGGGTACGTTTTTCGCTTTTTTGGTAAGGAGACGAGGTCTATATGTGTTGGCATGATGTGGGTAGCCATTGTTGTTATTCCTATACAATGAAAGTCAGTGAGAAATTTACTCATTTGCAGGATTGTTATGTCTCTCTCTTAATGTATAAATCGAGTGCCATATAGTGGGATAATAATGTGTGTCACATTTTAAGTTAAAGCAGCTCCTATCCCTATGCTTGATGAAGCTATTACTATAGCGTGGTAACATGATGCAGTTGCTGATGGACAGTATTTCGCTGCAAACTCTGTATAAGAGGGGGATGTTTAGAGACCTGGTGGACATTGATTTGGGGTACACTCAAGGCCCCCTCAACAAGGTATATGTATTCTTGTACAGCTGAATTCTCGTTAACACTGCTGCAAACTAGTGAGTGAGATCAGTGAAATACTTTCCCTAGGGTAGGATCTTTGTATC
>JAJEOU010002783.1:0-16292 GCA_021534815.1 Acrocephalus arundinaceus
TAATTAGCCCAACCCCCAATTATTAGCCCAACCCCCCCAATTATTAGCCCAGCCTCCATCATTATTAGCCCAGCCCCCCATTATTAGCCCAGCCTCCTTTACTCGCCCACCTCCCCCATCACTAGCCCAAGAGTCCCCATCACTAGCCCAGCCCCCTCCCCCATTAGCCAAGCCCCTCCCACTAGCCAAGGAGCCCCCATTGGTAGCCCAGAGCGCCCCCTCATCAGCCCAGAGCCCCCCATGCCCCCCCTTACCCAAGGCCCCCTACTAGCCCAGGGGTCTCCATTGGTAGCCCAACGCCCCCCCCACTAGCCCAGCCCCACCCCTCAGTAGCCCAGGGCCCCCTCCCCAGCCCCTCCCCCCGCCGGTAGCCCCGGCCCCGCGGTCACTCGCCCGCCCCTCCCCCTCGGGCAGACAAAGGCTCTTTGTGCGGCCGGAGCGGCCGGGACGGGGCCTGGCGTGGGGCTGGACACACGGACAGACGGACAGATGGACACACTGACCAGGCATGGACACACGGACAGACGGACAGATGGACACACTGACCAGGCATGGACACACGGACAGACGGACAGATGGACACACTGACCAGGCATGGACACACGGACACACGGACAGATGGACACACTGACCAGGCATGGACACACGGACAGATGGACACACTGACCAGGCATGGACACACGGACACACGGACAGACTGACCAGCCACCCACGGACACACGGACAGATGGACACACTGACCAGGCACGGACACACGGACACACGGACAGATGGACACACTGACCAGGCATGGACACACGGACAGACGGACAGATGGACAGACTGACCAGGCATGGACACATGGACAGACGGACAGATGGACAGACTGACCAGGCATGGACACACAGACACACGGACAGATGGACACACTGACACACAGACACACGGCCACACTGACCAACCACCCACGGACACACGGACACGTGGACATGCTGACCAGCCACCCACAGACATGGACACATGGACACCCTGACCAGGCATGGACACACGGACACACTGACCCATGGACACACTGGCCAGCCACCCACGGACACATGGACACACTGACCCATGGACACACAGACACACGGACACATGGATACACTGACCAGCCACCCACGGACACATGGACACACGGACACTGACCCACGGACACACGGACACACTGACCAGCCACCCACGGACAAATGGACACATGGATACACGGACACACTGACCAGCCACCCACAGACACACGGACAGACCCACAGACACACGGACACACTGACCCATGGACACACTGACCAGCCACCTACGGACACATGGACACACTGACCCATGGACACACAGACACACTGACCAGCCACCCACAGACAAATGGACACATGGATACACGGACATACTGACCAGCCACCCATGGACACACGGACACATGGATACACGGACACACTGACCAGCCACCCATGGACATATGGACACATGGACACACGGACACACTGACCAGCCACCCACAGACAAATGGACACATGGATACACGGACATACTGACCAGCCACCCATGGACACACGGACACATGGATACACGGACACACTGACCAGCCACCCACGGACAAATGGACACATGGATACACGGACATACTGACCAGCCACCCACGGACACATGGACACTGACCCACGGACACACGGACACACCAACTCACAGACCTACAGACACACCCACCCACGGACACGGGACCCACTGACCCCACTGACCCACAGCCCCGCACCCCACGGACACGGGACCCCCGCACCCCACAGTCCCACTGACCCCACTGACCCCAGACCCCCACGGGCCCCACGGACACGGGACCCCCAGGCACGGACCCCAAATCCCACAGTCCTACCCCAACCCACAGCCCCACGGACCCCAAACCCACAGCCCCCAGACCCACGGACCCCCAACACCCAGCCCCACTGAGCCGGGACCCACAGCCCCACGGAGCCCGAACCCACAGCCCCCAGACCCACAGAACCGGGACCCCAAGCCCCCACGGACCCCAAACCCACAGCCCATGGAGCCCGAACCCACAGCCCCCAGCCCCATGGACTCCGAACCCCCAGACCCCATGGCCCCAGGCTCCCCCAGCCTCACGGAGCCCGAACCCACAGCCCCCAGACCCATGAAGCCAGGACCCACAGCCCTCAGCCCCACAGACCCCTTACCCACAGCCCCAAACCCACAGACCCTTACCCACAGCCCCCAGACCCACAGAGCCGGGACCCCCAACCCCAGAGCCCACGGACCCCAAACCCACAACCCCCAGACCCACAGATCCTGAACCCCCAGCCCCACGGAGCCCGAACCCACAGCCCCCAGCCCCATGGCTCCAGACCCCACAGCCCCCAGACCCACAGACCCTTAACCCACAGCCTCCAGCCCCACGGAGCCCAGACCCACAGCCCCACGGACCCCCAACCCACAACCCCTCACCCCACAGCCCCCAGACCCCAGCCCCAGACCCCACAGCCCCCAGACCCACAGATCCCCAACCCACAGCCCCCAGCCCCACGGAGTCGGGGCCCACAGTCCCCAGACCCCACAGCTCTCATACCCAGGAGCCAGGACCTCCAGCCCACAGAGCCGGGACCCACAGCCCCCAGACCCATGGAGCCGGGATTCCCAGCCCCACGGACTCCCAACCCACAGCCCCAGCCCCACGGAGTCGGGGCCCACAGTCCCCAGACCCCACAGCCCTCAGACGCACGTACCCCGAACCCACAGCTCTCATACCCACGGAGCCAGGACCTCCAGCCCCACAGAGCCGGGACCCACAGCCCCCAGACCCCGAACCCACAGCCCCCAGACCCCACAGATCCGGGACCCCCAACCCTCAGCCCCACAGAGCCAGAACCCATAACCCCATGGACCCCTAAACCAACAGCCCCCAGCCCCACGGACCCCGAAACCCCAGCCCCTAGCCCCTTGGAGCCGGGACCCCCAGCCCCACAGCCCCTCACCCCACAGATCCTGAACCCACAGCCCCACGGCCCCGGCCCCACCTCAGTGGCACCCACGGTGGGGGGAGGGGTCTGTGCACTCGCGTGCCCCCCCACGAGGATGCCCCGGGTGAGGATGAGGAGGGGTCACAGAGGGGTCACACCCCCGGGACCCCCCGATGCTCGGGTGGGGGCTGCCGTGACCCAGGGGCCGCGTGGGGCAGGGGGGTCACCCCCGGGTGACTTTGTCGGGACCCCCCGGTTCCCCCACGGGACCCCCCCGGTAACGGTGTCGCGGTGTCACCACAGGGACTGCCCGGGGGACCCTGCCCGGACCCCCCCGGTGCCACCGCCGGGACCCCCCTTAGAGGTGCCGGTGCCCGGGGGACCCCGCCGAGACCCCCGGTGTCCCCTCCGGGACCCCAAGTGACAGCGCCGGTGCTGGACACCACCGGGACCCTCCGGTGACCCCACCGGGACCCCCAGCGCCGGTGCCGGTGCCCGGGGGACACCGCCAGCACCCCGGGGTGGTGGTGGCCATGCCTGGACATCCCCCCGGTGCCCCCCAGTGCCCCCTCCGGGACCCCCAGCGCCGGTGCCGGTGCCCGGGGGACACCGCCAGCACCCCGGGGTGGTGGTCACCATGCCTGGACATCCCCCCGGTGGCCCCTCCGGGACCCCCAGGGCCGGTCCCCATGTCCAGGCACTCCCCATCCCCTCCCGGTGCCCCCCACGGGACCCCCGTTGCGGTGCCAGTGTCTGGACACCACCGGGACCCTCCGGTAACTCCGCCGGGACCCCCAGCGCTGGTGCCGCTGGCCGGGGGACCCTGCCCGAACCCTCCGGTGCCCCTGCCGGGACCCCAGGGCCAGTCCCCATGCTCGGGCACCCCCCCATCCCCTCCCGGTGCCCCTGCCGGGACCCCCAGCGCCGGTCCCCATGCCCGGGAGACACCAGAGGACCCCGCGGTGCCGGTGGCCGTGCCTGGACATCGCCCAGGTGCCCCCCGGTGCCCCTGCCAGGACCCCCAGGGCCGGTCCCCATGTCCAGGCACTCCCTCATCCCCTCCCGGTGCCCCCACCGGGACCCCCATTGCGGTGCCAGTGCCTGGACACCACCGGGACCCTCCGGTAACTCCGCCGGGACCCCCAGGGCCGGTGCCACCGCCTGGACAACCTCACCGGGACCCCCAGCGCTGGTGCCGGTGACCGGGGGACCCTGCCCGAACCCCCCGGTGCCCCCGCCGGGACCCCCGGGGCCGGTCCCGATGCCTGGACATCCCCCCGGTGCCCCTGCCAGGACCCCCATTGCGGTGCCGGTGCCCAGGGGACCCTGCCCGAACCCCCCGGTGCCCCCGCCGGGACCCCCAGGGCCGGTCCCCATGCCCGGGAGACACCGCCAGGACCCCGCGGTGCCGGTGGCCGTGCCTGGACATCGCCCCGGTGCCCCCCGGTGCCCCTGCCAGGACCCCCAGCGCCGGTGCCGGTGCCCGGGTGACCCTGCCCGAACCCCCCGGTGCCCCCGCCGGGACCCCCAGGGCCGATCCCTATGCCCGGGCACTCCCCCATCCCCTCCCGGTGCCCCCTCCCGGCTTCTGGGACCCCCGAGCCGGTGCCGGTGCCCAGGGGACCCTGCCCGAGCCCCCCGGTGCCCCTGCCGGGACCCCCGGAGCCGGTGCCGGTGCCCGGGTGACCCTGCCCGACCCCCGGTGCCCCGCCGGGACCCCCAGGGCCGATCCCTATGCCCGGGCCCCCCCCATGCCCTCCCGGTGCCCCCACCGGGACCCCCAGCATCGGTGCCGGTCCCCGGCCCCCCCCTCCCCGTGCCCGGTAACGTGACCCGGTGCCGGCCGGCTCCTTTTCCACCCCATTAACCCCCGGCCCGCCCCCGGCGGCTCCTCCCCGCCCCGGGCCCCCCCCGGTTCCGCGGGGGGGGGTGGGGGGGTGCCCGTCCCGCCGCCGCGGCCCCGCCGAGCCATAAAACCCATGGGGAGCCGGGCGGGCTGAGCACGGCGGGACCCGCGACCCCCCCAGCAAGGTAAGGGCGGCCCGGGGGGGGTCCCCGGGGGTCCCGTGTCCCCTCCCGGGGGTCCCGAGGGCTGCTGGCACCGGCTGGTGGCGCTGGGATGGCACCGGCACCGGAGAGGGGAGCCCCGTGACCCATTGTCCCCCCCGCCGTGGTGGCACCGCAGCCCCGTTGTCCCCACATCCCTGTGTCGCCATCACCCCGCAACCCTGAGGCCACGTCCCTGTTGTGTCCCTGTGTCTGCCCATCCCTGTGTCCCAAAGTCCCCGTGTCCCCAAGTCCCCGTGTCCCCAATCCCCATGTCCCCGTATGGCCAAGCCCCTCATCCCCGTGTCCCCAAAATCTTTGTGTCCCACATTCCCATCTCCTCATTTCTTTTGTGTCCCCATGTCCCGATGTCCCCATGTCACGTACCGTCACGTCCCTGTGTCCCCGTGTCCCCATGGCTCCCTGTCCCTGTACCCCCATATTCCCATATCCCAATGTCCCCATATTCCCATATCCCATGTCCCCATGTCCCCATATCCCCCCATTGCCATGTCCCCATGTCCCCACGTCCCCATATCCCAGTGTCCCCATGTCCCTCTGTCCCCATGCCCCCATGTCCCCATGTTCCTGTGTCCCTGTGCCCCACAGCGACGTGTCCCTGTACCCCTGTGTCCCCAGATCCCCAGACCCTGTGTCCCTCTCCCATGTCCCCAACCCCCTGTGCCCCACGTCCCCCACCCCACATCCTCATGTCCCCATGTCCCCATGTCACGTATCCTGAGGTCCTGTGTCCCCAAGGCTCCTGTCTCCATATCCCATGTCCCTGTGTCCCTGTGGCCCCCTGTCCCCAATCCCTGTGTCACCTGTGCCCCACATCCCCATCCCATGTCCCCATGTCACGTATCCCGTTGTCCTGTGTCCCCATGGCCCCATGTCACGTATCCCCATGTCCCCCTGTCCCTCTGTTCCCATGTCCCCATTTCCCTTATCCCCGTGTCCCCATACCCCTGTGCCTCACATCTCATATCCCTGTGTCCCCTGTGCCCCATCCCTGTGTCCCCTGTGCCCCACATCCCCATCTCATGTCCCCATGTCACCAATCCCCGTGTCCTATGTCCCCAAGGCCCCTGTCCCTTTATCTCCATGTCCCCATGTCCCCATGTTCCTCTGCTCCCAGGTCCCTGCACCCTTTTATCCCCCTGTCCCCATATCCTCGTGTCCCCACATCCCCCATTCCTGTGTCCCTGAATCCGTGTCCCCCGTGTCCCCGTGTCCCCATGTTCCTGTGTCCCCCTATCCCTGTGTCCCCATATCCCTGTGTCCCCACATCCCCATTCCTGTGTCCCTGAATCCATGTCCCCGTGTCCCCGTGTCCCCGTGTCCCCATGTTCCTGTGTCCCCATATCCCCTGTCCCCATATCCCTGTGTCCCCATATCCTCGTGTCCCCACATCCCCCATTCCTGTGTCCCTGAATCCATGTCCCCCCGTGTCCCCATGTTCCTGTGTCTCCATATCCCCAAATCCTTTTATTCCCTTGTCCCCATATCCCCGTGTCCCCATGTCCTGTGTCCCCATATCCGCCATCCCCATGGCCCTGAATCTGTGTCCCCCCATGTCTCCCTGTCCCCATGTCCCCGTGTCCCCATATCCCTGTGTCCCCACATCCCCCATCCCCATGTCCCCGAATCCATGTTCCCCATATTCCCATGTCCCCGAATCCATGTCCCTCGGTGTCCCCATGCCCCCATATCCCTGTGTCCCCACATCTCCCATCCCCATGTCCCCGAATCTGTGTCCCCCTGTCCCCATATCCCTGTGTCCCCATATCCCCTGTCCCCACATCCCCCATCCCCATGTCCCTGAATACACACGCCCCCATGTCCCCATGTCCCCATATCCCAATGTCCCCATGTCCCCAAATCCATGTCCCCCCATGTCCCCATGTCCCCGTCCCTCCCCCCCGTCCCCCATCCCGCTGTTCCCGTTCCCTGTGGATTGTCCCCTCTCCCGGTGCAGGGACCTGAGGGGACAGCGGGTGGGGGGGGGGGACACACAGCACCCCCCAGGCCCCCCTTTATTGTCCCCAACCCCTGCTGGGATGGACCCTCCCCCAGATGAACTGGGATGTGGGTTATCCCGGGTGTGGGTTATCCCGGGAGGGGGTTATCCTGGGATTTGGGTTGTCCCAGGTGTGGGTTATCCTGGGAGTGGGTTATCCCAGGAGTGGTTTATCCCAGGTGTGTGTTATCCTGGAATTTGGGTTATCACAGGTGTGGATTATCCTGGGTGTGGGTTATCCCAAATATGGATTATCCCAGGTGTGTGTTATCCTGGGTATGAGTTATCCTGGGTGTACAATTATCCTGGATGTGGGTTATCCCATATATGAATTATCCCAAGTATGAGTTATTTGAAATGTGAATTATCCTGGATGTGGATTATCCTGGATGTGATTTATCCCAGGTGTGGGTTATCCTGGCTGTGGGTTATACTGGCTGTGGGTTATCCCAGGAGTGGTTTATCCCAGATGTGAGTTATCCTGGAATTTGGGTTATCACAGGTGTGGATTACCCTGGGAGTGGGTTATCCCAGATATGGTTATCCCAGGTGTGTGTTATCCTGGGTATGAGTTATCCTGGGTGTACAATTATCCTGGATGTGGGTTATCCCATATATGAATTATCCCAAGTATGAGTTATTTGAAATGTGAATTATCCTGGATGTGATTTATCCCAGGTGTGGGTTATCCTGGCTGTGGGTTATACCGGCTGTGGGTTATCCCAGGAGTGGTTTATGCCAGATGTGAGTTATCCTGGAATTTGGGTTATCACAGGTGTGGATTACCCTGGAGTGGGTTATCCCAGAATTTGGGCTATCCCAGGTGTGGGTTATTCCAAGTGTCCCAGGTGTGGGTTATCCTGAAATTTGGGTTCCCCCAGGTGTGGTTATTTCAAGTGAGGTTTATCCCAGAATGTGGGTTATCCTAAATGTGGGTTATCCTGGGATGTGGTTTATCCCAGATGTGAATTATCCCAGGTGTGGGTTATCCCGGGTGTGGGTTAATCTGGAATTTGGGTTATCCCAGGTGTGGGTTATCCCAGCTGTGGTTTATCCCAGGTGTGCATTATCCTGAATGTGAATTATCCCGTATGTGAATTATCCTGGGTGTGGGTTATCCCAGGTGTGGGTTATCCTGGGTGTGGGTTATCCCAGTGTGGGTTATCCTGGCTGTGGATTATCCCAGCTGTGGGTTATCCTTGGTGTGGGTTATCCCAGGTGTGGGTTATCCCAGTGTGGGTTATCCCGGCTGTGGATTATCCCAGCTGTGGGTTATCCTGGGTGTGGGTTATCTCAGGTGTGGGTTATCCCAGTGTGGGTTATCCTGGGTGTGGGTTATCTCAGGTGTGGGTTATCTCAGGTGTGGGTTATCCCAGTGTGGGTTATCCTGGGTGTGTGTTATCTCAGGTGTGGGTTATCTCAGGTGTGGGTTATCTCAGGTGTGGGTTATCCCAAGCATGAATCATCCCAGATGTGGACTACCCTGGATGTAAATTATCCCAGGTGTGGGTTATCCTGGGATGTTGGTTGTTCTAGGTGTGGGTTATCCCAGGTGTGAATTATCGCAGATGTGGATTATCCCAGGTATGAGTTATCCTGGATGTAGAATTATCTGGGATGTGGATTATCTCTGGTGTGGGTTATCCTAGGTGTGATTTATCCCAGATGTGGATTATCCTAGGTATGGGTTATCCTGGGTGTAGAATTATCCTGGATGTGGGTTATCCCAGGTATGAGTTATCCCGTATGTGAATTATCCCAGGTGTGAATTATCCCAGGTGTGCATTATCCTGAGTGTGAATTATCCTAAGTGTGAATTATCCCGGGTGTGTTACCCCAGGTGTGGGTTATCCCATATGTGAATTATCCTGGGTGTGGGATATCCCTGGTGTGAGTTATCCCAGGTGTGGGTTATCCTGGATGTGAATTATCCTGGGTGTGCATTATCCTGGATGTGAATTATCCCAGGTGTGGGTTATCCCAGGTGTGAGTTATCCCTGGTGTGGATTATCTGAGGTGTGTGTTATCCCGGACATGAATTATCCTGGGTGTGGTTTATCCCAGGTGTGGGTTATCCCAAATGTGAATTACCCCAGGTGTGCATTATCCTGGATGTGAATTATCCCAGGTGTGTGTTATCCCAGGTGTGAGTTATCCCTGGTGTGGATTATCTGAGGTGTGTGTTATCCCGGACGTGAATTATCCTGGGTGTGGTTTATCCCAAATGTGAATTATCCCAAATGTGAATTATTCCAGGTGTGCATTATCCTGGATGTGAATTATCCCAGGTGTGTGTTATTCCGGACGTGAATTATCCTGGGTGTGGTTTATCCCAGGTGTGGGTTATCCCAAATGTGAATTATCCCGGGTGTGAATTATCCCAGGTGTGGGTTATCCTGTATGTGAATTAACCTGGGTGTGAGCTAGGGCATCATTTTGGGGTCCCCCCAGTGCCATGAGGACCCCCATCCTGGCCGTGGTTGTGGTGGGGGGTACCTCAGGACCCCTGGGGTCACCGTGGGGGTGAGGGACACCCCCAGGACCCCCCGGGACAGCCCCAGGGTCCAGGACACCCTCCAGGGCCTGGGACACTCCCCAGGGACCCAGGACATCCCCAGGACCTCCAGTGGGGCCATGATGGGGACAGGGGACCCCAGGACACACAGCAGGGCCACAGAGGGGGCCTGGGACCCTCATGGTGACATTGACAGTGACAGGGACCCCTGGGACCCCAGTGGTGGCCATGACAGTGACAAGGACTCCTGGGACCCTCATGGTGGCAGTGACAGTGACAGGGGACCCCTGGGACCCCAGTGGTGGTCATGACAGTGACAAGTGGCACCTGGGACCCCCGTGGTGGCTATGACAGTGACAGGTGGCACCTGGGACCCTCATGGTGGCAGTGACAGTGACAGGGGACCCCTGGGACCCCAGTGGTGGCAGTGACAGTGACAAGGACTCCTGGGACCCCAGTGGTGGTCATGACAGTGACAAGTGGCACCTGGGACCCCCGTGGTGGCTATGACAGTGACAGGGGACCCCTGGGACCCCAGTGGTGGTCATGACAGTGACAAGTGGCACCTGGGACCATCATGGTGGCCGTGACAGTGGACACCTGGGACCCCAGTGGTGGCAGTGACAGTGACAGGGGACCCCTGGGACCCCAGTGGTGGTCATGACAGTGACAAGTGGCACCTGGGACCATCATGGTGGCTGTGACAGTGACAGGGGACCCCTGGGACCCTGGTGACAGTGACAGGGGACACTGAGACCCACAGTGGGGTGGATGATGGGTGTCCCTGTGCCCCCTGCGGTGACACTGGTGACAGTGGCACTAATGATGGGTGTCCCTGCAGTGACAGTGGCTCTAACCATGGGTGCCCCCGCGGTGGCCGTGCCGGTGACAATGGGGGTCTCTGTGCCCCTCAGGGGACTGTGGAGGTGTCAGGGGCCCCCTGCAGTGACAGTGACAGTAGCGATCGGGGTCCCTGTGTCCCCATCTGTGGCAGTGTCGATCCCTGTGCCCCCAGCGGTGACAGTGGCATTAACGACGGGGGTCCTGGTGCCCCCCTCGGTGGCAGTGTCGGTCCCTGTGTCCCCTCAGAGGCAGTGATGGTGGCAGTGGGGGGTCCCTGTGCCCCCCTCGGTGGCCCTGGTGGTGGCAGTGGGGTTCCCGTGTCCCCTGCACTGGCAGTGACAGTAACCATGGGGGTCCCTGTGTCCCACTCGGTGACAGTGGCACTAACCTTGGGGGTCCCTTTGCCCCCCTCCGTGGCAGTGGTGGTGGCAGTGGGGTCCCTGTGTGTCTCTCGGTGGCATTGGGGTCCCTGTGTCCCACTCGGTGACAGTGGCACTAACCATGGGGGTCCCTGTGCCCCCCTCCGTGGCAGTGGGGTCCCTGTGTGTCTCTCGGTGGCATTGGGGTCCCTGTGTCCCTCTCGGTGACAGTGGCACTAACCATGGGGGTCCCTGTGCCCCCCTCGGTGGCCCTGGCGGTGGCAGTGGGGTTCCTCCTGACCCCCTCGGTGGCAGTGGGGGTCCCCATGTCCCCTCAGAGGCAGTAGCACAAACCATGGGGGTCCCTGTGACTCTCTCGGTGGCAGTGGGGGTCCCCATGTCCCCCTCGGTGGCCCTGGCAGTGGCAGTGGGGTCCCCGTGTCCCTCTCTGTGACAGTGGCACTAACCATGGGGGTCCCTATGTCCCCTCAGAGGCAGTGGCACTAACCCTGGGGGTCCCCGTGCCCCCCTGGTGACAGTGGCACTAACCCTGGGGGTCCCCGTGTCCCCTCAGTGACAGTGGCACTAACCATGGGGGTCCCCGTGTCCCCCTCGGTGGCACAAACCCTGGGGGTCCCTATGTCCCCTCAGAGGCAGTGGCACAAACCCTGGGGGTCCCCGTGTCCCCTTTGGTGGCCCTGGCAGTGGCAGTGGGGTCTCTGTGTCCCCCTTAGTGGCAGTGGGAAGTCCCATGTCCCCCCCGGTGACAGTGGCACTAACGGTGGGGGTCCCTGTGCCCCCCTCGATGGCCCTGGCGATGGCAGTGGGGTCCCCGTGTCCCCCTTGGTGGCAGTGGCACTAACCCTGGGGGTCCCCGTGTCTCCCTCGGTGGCCCTGGCAGTGGCAGTGGGGTCCCCGTGTCCCCCTCGGTGGCCCTGGCAGTGGCAGTGGGGGTCCCGTGTCCCCTGCACTGGCACTAACGATGGGGGTTCCTGTGTCCCCTGCACTGGCAGTGGCAGTGGGGGTCCCCGTGTCCCCCTTGGTGGCCCTGGCGGTGGCAGTGGGGTCCCCGCGTCCCCCTCGGCGGCCCTGGCGGTGTCGCGGTCCCCCCGGGACCCCCGCGCTGGCGGTGGCGGGCGCGCGGGGCTCTGCATCTTAACGAGGGCTCCGTCAAAGCGCCTTTGTCCCCCCGCCAGCCCCATTGAAACCTCGGCTCCGGCCGCACAATGGCCCCACTGTCCCCTGTCCCCGTCCCTGTCCCCCCCCCTCCGCCACCGCCACCCCCCGCTCCAACCCCGCCGCGCGCCCCCAGCGCCCCCCTCCTCAACGTGGGGACCCCTCAGTGGGGCTGGGGGGGTTCCGCTGCCTGTCCCCCCCAAATCCCAGTTCCCCCCAGTGCTCCCCAGTTCGGGGGCGGCGGGGGGGGCGCGGCTGGCGGGGCGCCCGGTCACGCCTGGCACCGCCGCGCCGTGGGAACCGTGCCCGCGCCGCCGGTGCCAGCGGGACGCGGGGAACCGGGACGTGTCCCTGGGGTGTCCCTCCCCCCGCCACCAACCCCCCCCCCGGACCCCCCATGGAGGGCCGGGCCTCTGCGGTGACCCCAAAAGTGACCAAACCCACCCGCCCCGAGGGGAAACTGAGGCACGGGGGGGTGTCCGGGGGGGGTTAATGGGTAACCGGTTGTGCCGCGGGCACCGGGAACAAGCTGCGGCTTGTCCCGAGCCGTGTCCGGACACCGGAGCGCGGCCGGGGGGCACGGGGGGCACGCGGGGCCCCGGCAGGGGGCGGTGACCCCAAAAATGACCGGGGGGGGGAGGGGAGATGGAAAAAGGGGGGTGGGGAGCAGAAACGGGGGGGCAGGAGAGGAAATAAATGGGGGAGGGGCCCAAAGAGGGGCTGGGATCACCCCAGAGGGGGGCAGAGACCCCCAAAGCTGGGGGTGGGGGGCGCGGGGGTTTGGGGACACGGTGGCTTTGGGGACACGGTGGGTTTGGGGACACGGTGGCTTTGGGGACATGGCTCTGGGGACATGGTGGCTCTGGGGACATTGAGGGGCTATGGGGACACAGTGACTTTGGGGACATGGTGGGTTTGGGGACATGGTGGGTTTGGAGACACCCAGTAGCTTAAGGGACATGGTGGCTCTGGGGACACGGTGGGTTTGGGGACATGGTGGTTTTGGGAACACGGAGGGGCCTTTAGGGGTCACGATGACTTCAGGGACTTGGGAGGCCCTGGGGACCCCCAGGAACTTGAGGATACATGGTGGCTTTGGGACACCCAATGGCTCTGGGGACATGGGGGACTCTGGGGACACAATGGCTCCTGGGGGACATGGTGGCTCTGGGGACATGAGGGGGTCTGGGGACCCCCAGCAGCTCCAGGACATGCCATGGCTTTGTGGACACCATGGCTCTGAGGACACTGAGGGGCTCTGGGGACATTGGGGGGCTCTGGGGACATTGGGGGGCTCTGGGGACATTGAGGGGCTCTGGGGACACGGTGGCTCTGAGGGGACACAGTGGCTTTGGGGACATGGTGGCTCTGGCGACACAGTTGCTCCTGGGGGACACAGTGGCTCTGGGGACATGAGGGAGCAGCAGCTCCAGGACACATGGTGGCTCTGGGGACATCCAGTGGCTCTGGGGACACAGTGGCTCTGAGGGGACACGGTGGCTCCAGGGACCCCCAAGAGCCCGTCTGAGAAGGAGCAGCTCCGTGTCCCCTCTTTGGGGACACTGACGTCCCCTCTTTGGGGACACCGATGTCCCCTCTGTCCTGGCTGTCACCGCCCCTTCCAGGACCTTTCCTCACCCAGGACAGTGGCGGTGCCACCCGTGTCCCTCAGCTTTGGCCAGCACGGGGACACCGGGCTCCAAGGAGACCCCCCCAGTGGTGCCACCACCTGCCGGTGTCCCCGTGTCCCCGTGTCCCCGGCACGCTGCCCCTTCCGCGGCGGAAACGGTGGCGGGGCCAGGGGCTGGCGGGGGCTGAAAGGGCCTTGTTTGGGACGGGGACACCGGGACACGGGGACACGGGGACACGGGGACACCGGGGAGGCGCCTGGCGCTGCCCCCGGCCGTTTGTCACTGTCACTGTCACCTCCAATTCATCGCCTTCCTCTTCCTCCCGGACGCCCGGGACATTTCCACGGGCACCGGAGCTGCCAGGGGACACGGGGGGACATGGAAGGGACACAGGGGGGACAGAGAGGGGACATGGAGTGGCACGGGAGGACACTGGGGGACATGGGAGGGACATTGGGGGGACACGTGGGGACACGGGAGGGACACGGGGTGCATGGGGGGACACGGAGGGGATACGGGGGGACACGAGGGGACACGGGGGGGACAGAGAGGGGACATGGGTTGGCACGGGAGGACACTGGGGGGACATGGGGGGGGACATTGTGAGGACACGTGGGGACACGGGAGGGACACAGGGGGTGCATGAGGGGGACATGGAGGGGACACGGGGGGACATGGGGGAGATACGGGGGGACATGGGGGGACACGGGGGGATTTGGGAATGGGAGGGCACATGGAGGGATGGAGGGACACAGGGATGGACAAAGGATGGACAGAGTGACACAGGGATGGACGGAGGGATGGACACAAGGATGGGCAGAAGAATAAAGGGATGGACAGAGGGACACAGTGATGGACACAGGGGTGGACAGAGGGATGGACAGAGGGATGAGGGACAGACAGAGGGAAATGGGGATGGACAGAGGGAAATTGGGATGGACAGAGGGATGGACAGAGGGCTGGGGGACAGACAGAGGGAAATGGGGATGGACAGAGGAAAATGGGGACGGACAGTTACAGGGATGGACAGAGGGATGGACGGATGGATGGAGGGATGGACAGGGGGACGGACAGAGGGAAACAGGGATGGCCAGAGGGATAAAGGGATGGACAGAGGGACAGGGGACGGACAGAGGGAAACGGGGACGGACAGTTACAGGGATGGACAGACGGATGGACAGAGGGATGGACAGGGGGGTGGACAGAAGGAAACAGGGATGGCCAGAGGGATAAAGGGATGGACAGAGGGAAGTGGGGATGGACAGTTACAGGGATGGACAGAGGGATGGACGGATGGACAGGGGGGTGGACAGAAGGAAACAGGGATGGCCAGAGGGATAAAGGGATGGACAGAGGGACAGGGGATGGACAGAGGGAAGTGGGGATGGGCAGTTACAGGGATGACCCCCCCCAGCTCCCCCCCAATATGGGATGAGCCCCCCCAGCCTCAGCCCCGCCAGGCAGGGAGGGGAGGGGTCCCTCACCCTCCCCAAACTCCCATCCCCCCACCCCATCCCCACAGGTGTGTCCCACCTGCCCAGGGAGCTCCAGACCTGTCCCCACCCCTCGCTGTCCCCTCTGTCCCCACTCCCACAGATGGTCAGCCTAGGTCCAGCCTCTCACCACGGATGTCCATCTGTCCATCCATCCATCCATTCATCCCTTTTTCATCTCCCCGTCCACCTTCTCTGTCACCCCCTCACCCGTCCCCATGTCCCCCAGATGATCCCTCACCTGTCCCTCACCTGTCCCTGTGTCCCCTTTAATGCCCCCCTCACCTGTCCCTCATGTGTCCCTCACCTGTCCCTATGTCCCCACAGATGATGTCCTCCAACTGTCCCTGTGTCCCCTCAGATGACCTCCTCTACCTGTCCCTCACCTGTCCCTGTGTCCCCGTTGATGTCCCCCCTCCACCTGTCCTTCACCCATCCCTCACCTGTCCTTTACCTGTCCCTCACCTGTCACCCATCCATCCCTCACCTGTCCCTCACATGTCCCCATGTCCCCACAGATGACCCCTTCCACCTGTCCCTTATGTGTCCCTCAGGTGTCCCTCACCCGTCCCTCATCTGTGCGTCACCTGTCCTCGTGTCCCTGCAGATGACATCCTCCACCTATACCTCACCTGTCCCTCATGTGTCCCCATGTCCCTTTAGATGACGTCCTCTACCTGTCCCTCAAGTGTCCCCGTGTCCCTGTAGATGACATTCTCCATCTGTCCCTCACCCGTCCCTCATCTGTCCCTCATGAATCCCTCACCTGTCCCTGATGCATCCCCGCGTCCCCTCAGATGACCTCCTCCACCTGTCCCTCACCCATCCCTCACCCATCCCTCACCTGTCCCTCACTTGTCCCTCACATGTCCCTGTGTCCCCACAGATGATGTCCCCCACCTGCCCCTCACCCATCCCTCACCTGTCCCTCACCTGTCCCTCACCTGTCCCCGCAGATGACGTCCTCCACCCATCCCTCACCTGTCCCTCACGTGTCCCTCACCCATCCCTCACCCGACCCTCACGTGTCCCTCACCCGTCCCTCACCTGTCCCCTGTCCCTGACCCGTCCCTCACGTGTCCCTCACCTGTCCCCCACCTGTCCCCGCAGATGACGTCCTCCACCAAGGTGTACTACAGCCAGACCACGCAGACCGACAGCCGCCCGCTGATGGGGCCGGGGCTGCGGCGGCGCCGCGTGCTGACCAAGGACGGCCGCAGCAAATCTCTCT
>JAJEOU010001637.1:0-23413 GCA_021534815.1 Acrocephalus arundinaceus
GTGGGATTTCACAGAAGAACTGGCCCAGGGCATTGCCATGGCACAGGGGCAGGGAAAATGTATTGGCCGTGTGCATGAGAGCATTGAGAAAGGCACTGGCCCAGGCAGCTGCTGCCATGTGGGCACAAGCTCTGCTGCCCAGGAGGGTCCCGTAGTGCAGGGGTTTGCAGATGGACACGTAGCGGTCGTAGCACATCACGGTCAGCAGGAAAACTCTGCTGAGACGAAGAACAGAAAGAAAAAGAACTGTGCAGACATCCTGAGTAGGAGATGTGCTCTTGTCCCAGAGGAATTGTGCATGGCTTTGGGGACAGTGGTGCAGATGCAGCCCAGGTCGGTGAGGGCCAGGTTGAGCAGGAAGAAGAACATGGGGCTGTGCAGGAGGTGGCCGCAGGCTACGGCGCTGATGATGAGGCCGTTGCCCAGGAGGGCAGCCAGGGAGATGCCCAGGAAGAGGCAGAAGTGCAGGAGCTGCAGCTGCCGTGTGTCTGCCAATGGCACAGGAGGAAGTGGCTGATGGAGCTGCTGTTGGACATTGCTGTCTCTGGGCATTGCTCACTGCCATGGAGAAAAAGACAGGGAAGAATTAGAGGAGATACCTGTAACCAAATCCAAAGCCATGTCCCATACATACTCCCCGGAACATACAGAACACTTTTGTGTTTAAGAGTTCTGCAGTTTTCTTTATAAGCTCCTATATACCTCCCCTTACTTTTATTGTAATCAAACCCTCTGCATTCTGCTGACCCTAGGCAGATCAAAGCAAGTTCTGTGAGGTAAGGGATGAGTGGAGAGTGAGGGACATGGTCTCTCATTCTGACCTGTTCTGAACTTCCCTGTGCTTTAACCTTTCTCAGATAGAGGGTTATCAGCTTCCCACGTCTCCCTAAAAATTCACCAGGTACTGCTGACAGCAGATGGATCCACCACAGCCCAGCTCCACATTTGTAGCCAAGGACTCACATTGCTCATTTCACAACCAACAGCATTTTCTGTGCCACAACACCTCTGCCTTTCCCCGTGGGTCTTTCAGAGAACACAAAGATGCTCCAGGACAGGTTTGCAACCTGCATTGAAGCTCCCAGCTTGCACTGAAATCTCTGGGAAACTCCCAAGTGTCCTTAGGATGGCATTGGACTCAGGGAGATGCAGCTCCTGCCCTGGCTGCACTGACAGCATTGCCCACAGCCGGGCACTGGGGACAGCGTCACCCTGAGCAAGCTGTGCCCCCTGCCAGAGCCCCCAGTGCCGGGCAGCTGCTCCCAGCCCTGTGCTCTGCAGAGGGAACTGGGCCCGGGGCTGCACAGCTGCCCCACGGCTCTGCTGCAGCTCTGCCTGCACAGGAGGGCTGCACGCCTTGGAGCCCGGCCCTGAGGGCAGAGGCTTGGCTGGGGGACAGGAGGGAGGGGGCTTGTTCAGAGGGAGGGGCTGCACTGCAGGGGCTCATATGGAGATCTCTGAACTCTCCCTGCCACAACATTTCTGGCTTTTGTTTTCTCTCATTGCCTCATCTTCTCTCTGTTTCCTGAAGATTTTCCTCCTGCAGGTGTTTCCCTGTGCCTGAGCTCTCCCTGCCAGCACTCCCAGAGCCCAAATCTCTGTGCACTCTCCTTGGCCCTACAGAAGCCTGCCTGTTTGAAGGGCACTGGCTGGGGGCAGGTTCTGTTTGCAGCTTAGAGAAAGGACAGCTCAGACTAAGCCTGATCACTAAGAGCTGAGATGTCCCTGGGATTTGTCAAAATTAAAGATGCCTTTATGATTTTTTCTCCCTCTACCCAGTATCTAATATTAAAAAAATAGATAATATTTAGATAATAGATAATTAGATAATATTAATAGTCTTAAGAAATAGTCCTAAGAATAGTCTTAAAAATGTCCTCATTTTAAACTAAATCCTATTCTAGGAAATATTTTGGGAGTGGGCCGAAGCTCTCACTGTGTCAGAACTTCATGAGCATTTCACCTCCCCTGCACCAGAAATACTCAGAGAGTTGTACTCACAGAGTCTGGAGGCATTGGGATGTTGCAGCTTGAGGAGATCACTGCAGGAGCTGCAGCTGCATTGTCCTGCAGCCAGAGGTTCCTGTGCCAAGGGCTGGCAGTGATTCTCCCCCAGTCCCTTCTCAGCACCTTCCCAGGCCTGAGTGATTGAAGCTCTCTGTGCCTGTGTGCTGTGCCCGGGGTGGCTGCAGGCAGTGCCTCAGCCCTGCTGGGCTTTGCACAGGAGCTGCTCATCAACAGAAATGTGTTTTTAAGCTCTTCTTGGTTGCCAGGATCTCCCTCTGGATGATGAGCTCAGCCCAGCTCATCAGCACAGCCCAGCTCACAGCACAAGGACTTTAATGACCCTCTCAGGACTTTTGTGCTTTTTGCGTCAGACTCAGTCCCTCAGAGTGTGATCGAAAACTTGTCCACATCTCAAATTTAGATTCAAACTCCAAAGTTTCTGGAAGTTTTAATGGGTCCCACTGAGGGACACGACACAGAAAGTGTCCCCAGGCCCCAGGCAGAGCAGAGAACTGCAGGCAGTGATGACAGGTGGGGACAAAGAGAAGCCAAGGCTTGATGCCCTGGGCCACTGCAGCCTCTGTGCCACCAAGGACACTGAGGAGACACCTTGTCCTGAGGCCCTGGGGCCTCCTGGCACAGCTCCAGCAAGGCTGGGCACTGTCAGCCCCTTGTCCTGCCCTCAGCATCCCCCTCCCATGCCAGTGGCCTCCAGGATGTGCTGGAAGGAGTCCCTGGGGAAGGAGCCTTGGTCAGCAATGGCCCTGGGGGGCTCCTTCATGCTGCCAGGGACTGCAGGTTTTTCCAAGGACTTTGGGTTTGGCTTTTGCCTTGGAGTCTCTGAGAGGTTTGTGCAATCCTGGCCTCCAATTCTCTGCCTTAATGAGTCCCTTGAGAGGCTTTGTCAGTAACAACACTCAGTGGGGCTCATTAAGGCTTCAAGGTACTTCAGTTATTTTAGGATACTTGGTGTTTCTTTTTCTAACTGACTCTAGGAAAAATTTGAGCAATCATTTCCCCAACTATGTACTTTATCAGGTCCCATGGGATTCTTGGTCAGTAAGAACACTCAGTAGGGATCATTCATACTTCTGAGTGCTCAGGGGTAATTTAAGTATTTCTTTTTGTAACTGAGTCTCGATTAAGGTTTTGTGCAATTTGGCCTCCAATTCTCTCCTCCAAGAACTCCATGAGGAGCCTGTGTTGGGGATGGACATCAGTGGGACACATTAATGCTTTGAGACACTTTTGGGTTTTCTTCTGACTTTGACTCCTGCAAAGGTTTGTGCAATCTCCTCTCAGGCCCTGATGTTCCAGGGCTCAGCACCAAATGCACCACAGAGCTCATTGGGATAAAGCAAGTGCTGACAAACCATGGCTGTGCCTTTATTTCCCTCTGGAGTGGTGCAGTTCATTAGGAAGTCTTTTTTCCTAGAGTTGTGGAGAAATATTCCTAAAAGCTTTAAATAAATCCACATTGCTTTTTTCAATGGTGTATTTTTCTTCTTAGAGCAGAGGTTATTGCAGCATTTTGTGATTTATATTGATCGTGGGTCTCGCCTCAGGAGGTCTGGCCTGCTCAGAGAAGCTGTGCCTTGAGGTCTGACCCAGTGTGGACAACCTTGCTCCACATTCCCCAACCCATCTTGTCTCTCCTCACTCACCTGGGACCTGCTTTGCCTGGAGAACTGGCTGCACTCAGGCAAAGAAGGGTTTTCTTTCTTTTTTAAGCAATCTAAAACTCCTGAGTTTCAGACAATCTCAAATGTTTTCCAAGCCCAAGGTGCCACCAAGGAGGTTCCCCTTCCCCAAGGCAGAACCATGCAAGGAATGTTTCAGACACACAGGAAGTTCTGCAATAAACACAAATCCAGAGTTGGCTGAAGGCAGAATTAGACCAACTGCTGAAGGACAGACAAGCTTTGAACTCCTTGCAGCTCAAAGCTCCAGCTGGGTTGTTGGGAGGTGTGTGAGTGAGCCAAGAGTGAGGGCAAGGGAACTGCAGAGATCCCTGGAAGTGCTTGTGTGCAGCCAGGCTGTGGGGAAGGGCACTGCAGGCTTGGCCTGGGCCAGGAGTGAGGCTGGATCATCATGCCAAGCTGCCCTGGGCCCTTGCAAGGGGCTGTGGCCATGGACACTGCACTGAGCCCACTGCTGGCTTTGGGTGCCACAGCAACCCTGATCAGTTCAAGTTTCCTTGGAAAGCTGCCCCAGGAGCCATTTCTGCAGCCAGGTTCCGTGGCCACTTGCAGGCAGAGCTGTTGCTGCCCTGGGCTGCCATGGCAACCCTGAGGACAAAGCGGTGCCGAGGCTGTTCCAGGTACAATTACACTGACACTCGATGGTGTCCTTAGGTGCCAGAAATGGATCCAGCCACTCCCAGTCTCCTCCTTTAGATGGAATTTTAGATGGCTCCCTGGAGGGGTTTGATATTCCATGGTGGCTGCTTGGTGTCATTTCTCCACCTCATGACTCAGCATGAGTTTTTCCAATGAAGAAATCAAGCTTTTGCCTGAAGCTCCCACTCTGCCCATGAAACAAACCCCTGGGAGTGTCTGGGACATCCTGGCTCTTTGGCAGCCTGGGGACTGCTGGGATGTCACCGTGGAGCCCGTGAGTGCCTGTGGCAGATGGGTGCCTTTGCAGCCCAAGGTGCCCTGGGATGTCCCCATGGAATGGCTGTGACTGCCTCTGAGCACAGGGCTCTTTAGCATCCCCAGAAAGCCCTGGGAGGTCTCCAGGATCCTCGAGTCCAACTCCTGGTCCTGCACAGGACACCCCAACAATGCCAGCCTGGGCCTGGCAGCGCTGTCCAAACGCTGCTGGAGCTCCCAGAGCCCTGGAGCTGGGAGCCTTCCCTGGGAGCCTGGTCAGTGCCCCAGCAGCCTCTGGGGGAAAAACCTTTTCCTCACATCCAACCCAAACCTGCCCTGACTCAGCTCCAGCCCTTCCCTCCAGTCCTGTCCCTGGGCACCAGAAGGAAGAGGTTCCCACAGCCCCAGCCAGGGACGCGCTCCCAAGGCTGTTCCAGGGCAGCCAGGGCTGGCATCAGCTGGGATGCTCAGTTTCCATGGGCTGGGGTTTGGGAATGGGATTCCCCAATTTTGTGCTCCCACTAAAACCGTGTCACTGCTCGCTGCCCTCCAGCCTCCCTCTGAAAGTACAAAAGGCAAAGATCCCAGGCTGGGATAAGAACAATTTAATGGGAACAGAAACAAGGAACAAAAAGGAACAGAAACAATATTGATAACAAACGGGATAAAACTAACAATATAAAGGGAAAACTACAATAACATCAACTGGCTCGTCCCATCCTGCCTGGAAAGGACACCCTTCACCTTGGGGGAGAGATAGAGTCCCTTTCCTAGCCCTGGTAATGACCTGAGATGGGATTGAATACAATGATGGGGCCGTGGCCCGACGCTCACGTTTTTAAATCCCATCTCACATCATTGCCAGGGGCCGGGAAAGGGACAGGTGTCCTCCCAGAATGAATCACAGGGAAATGTGGGTCAGTAGGGCTCTTCCCAGTGTGCACCTTCTGATGGGGGATGAGGTTGGAGATGCACATGAAGCCCTTCCCAGAGTCGGGGCACTCGCAGGGCTTCCCTTACTGGTGACTCCGTTGGTGTTGGGTCAAGGTAGAGCTGTGGGTGAAGCTCTTCCCACACTGGGGACACTTGTAGGGCCTCTCCCCAGTGTGGATGCGCCGGTGGGTGATGAGGTTGGAGTTGTGCTTGAAGCCCTTCCCGCAGTCAGGGCAACGGAAGGGCCTCTCCTCAGTGTGACTGCGTTGGTGCTTGAGGAGATCTGAGCTGGTCTTAAACCTCTTCCCACACTGGGGACACTCATAGGGCCTCTCCCCAGTGTGGGTCATTTGGTGGATGATCAGCAGGGACCTCTGGTTGAAGCCCTTCCCACATTCCCCACATTTTTACGGCCTTTCCCCAGCGTGGATATTCTGGTGCTGGATCAAGCTGGATCTCTGGCTGAAGCCTTTCCCACATTCCCCACACTCATAGGGCCTCTCCCCAGTGTGGGTCCTCCGGTGGACAGTCAGGTTTGAGCTTTGGCAGAAGCCCTGCCCACATTCCCCACACACGTAGGGCCGTTCCCCAGTGTGAATCCTCTGATGGCGGATCAGGCTGGACTTGCTGCTGAAGCTCTTCCCACACTCCAAGCACTCATAGGACTGCTCCCTGTCATGAAGCTGCTCATGGGCCACCAGGTCTGAGCTCTGGCTCGATCTCCGGCCACGTTCCTGGCACAGGGTGGGTCTTTCTTCCTCAGAGCAGCCTCGGATGGGTTTGGAGCCCCTCCTCCTGTGGGATGTCTGGGGCTTTTCCTCCCTGTTGGATTCCTGTGCTAGGGAGCCACTCAAAATGTCCTCTTCCATGAGGTTCTGCTCTGGAGATTTTTCCTCCCTGGTCTCCATACTCAGCTCCTTCACTGGAGGGGGAAAAGACAAGGAGAGGATGGAATTTCCTCCATGCCAGAGCAAAGGCACAGGAGATCCCCCCAGGGAATCCCTGAAGAAACAGCGTTGGCAGCGGTATTGTCCTGCACCTGGGGGCCATGCTGGGCTGGGAGACGGGGCAGGAGAGATGGGGAAAAGGGGCAGTGACTTCCTCCTCACCTGCCTCGCTGTCCCAGGGCATCTTCCTCTTCCTCAGAGCTTCTACCTCCATCTGGCCAAGGTTTGGGAATGGGAAATCCTGGTTTGGGGAAAAACAACAGATGAGCACATCGAGTTTGAAGGTCTGCCTGACCAAGTCCATCTCTAAAAGTCACCTGGAATCTGGGGTCCATATAAACCTCCCAAACACCAAGATTCAGCCCTGAATATGCCTCCAAGGAATTCCCCATCCCTGGTCTCTTCCCTTTGGTTTTCAGGGGTTCCCCCCTTTCCCAGCTGCTGGGGGTCACGCTTGTATTGAGGGTCCCCCATCTACTCAGTCCCAGCCCTCCCCAGGCTGCTGGGAGTCCCAGCAATCGGAAAAGTTCCCCTCTTATCCATCTCCCCATTTAGGGATGCAAGGGGATTTTGGGGTCTCTGGGGTCCCTTCTCCACTCACTCTCGGCTCTGGAGTGCAGGGGGTCCAAGGAGTCCCTCCTGCTCCTCCAGGCTGCCTCTACCATCAGCCACCACCAGGACCCTCAATGTCCCCCCAAGGGGCATTTTCCACAGATCTTTGAAGTTCTTCATTCTTCAAACATCCCTCCTAAGAAACAAAGCCCAGGGACCCCCCAAGATATCTGGGCCGAGCTTTGTTTTGAAAGACAGGTGTCTGCTAAGGAAGGCAGGAGCCTCCCTTGAAATGGAAAATATAAACCCCCTCCCTCTGAATTATAATTTTGAAATGAATGGGCTCTCAAGCAAAGATATGGAAATAGGAATAACAGTGCTTTAGTAGGAAAAGCAAAATAAAAATGCAGTAGTAAAAAAAATAAGCTGACAGAGTCAGAATACCTGATACCCGGTTAGGCAGGGTGTTGGTAGCAGTCCAATCAAATCGTGGCTGCAGTCCTCCTGGAGTCACAGATGTGGTTTTGCTGAAGGAGCGATCCTGTAGAAGGGTGTAGTTTTCCTCTGAAGGCCCAGGGGTGGTGTAGATGGGTCTGGTGTTCCTCTGGGAATCCAGTGGAAACAGGCTGCTTCTGGTGTGTTAAATCTCAGGTTATATCCAGGTAGGAATGCTTGGCTCCTCCCCCTGGGTGGAGCATCTCACAATGGGATGATGGAATTTGATCAGTGATGCAGTGAGACTCAATGGCCCATTAAGATAAGATATCTCCCTGGAGGGAGTGTGGGTGGTGGAAGAGATAAAGAACACTGCCCCACCTGGTTTGAACAGCTGGCCCATTAACAGGAGATATCCCCCCAGAGTTATGAGAAATGGGTCATGGAACAGTTCTTACTTGGGATCTCCTGTTGGTTTTGTTTTCAAACTGGCACACTGGGGAGAAGTGGGACCATGCTGGGAACTGCTGTGAGCAGGTTGGAGTGACTGGTCTACACTGTGAGAAACTGGGCATGACTGGGACTGTGCTGGGAGGCACTGGGATCATATATGGAGTGTCTGGGACTGTCCTAGGGGCAACTGGGAGCAACTGGGATCCCACTGGGCGGCACAGGGAGCAACTGGGACTATGCTGGGGGAACTGGGATTCTACTGGGATCACAGTGGGAAAGGCTGGGCCCATGCTGGGGGACCCTGGGACCATACTGGCAAAAACTGGAACGGCACTGAGGATGACTTAGAGTGGCTGAGAGCAACTTGGATCAGGCTGGAAGCAACTCAGGGCAACTCAGAGTGACTGAGAACAACTGGGATACACTGGGAGAGACTGAAACCACAGTGGGGGTAAATGGGAGCAACTGGAACCATGCTGGATTATAATGGGAGGAGCTGTGCCTATGCTAGGGTCATACTGGGATCCTGCTGGAACTGACTGGATTCATACTGGGAGTGACTGGAATAGATCTGGGTGTATTTGAGAGTGACTGGGATCATTTTGGAATCAGACTGGGAGTGACTGGAACCATACTGGCAGTGACTACAGGTCCTGTTGGGATCATCCTGGGAGCCACTGGGACTAAAATGGAACCTGACTGGGGGTTACTGGGAGCTACTGGGCTCATGTTGGGAGGAAAATGTGGAGGCATTGGGAGCTACTGGTATCGACTGGAAGGGACTGTGTCTTGGGTTGGGTAGCCAAGAGATTTGTATTCAATTTCATCTGTTGTAAAAGCAGATATTTCTTTATCTCTTGTAACTCCAGGGGGGAGGGGGGCAGATGCCTTCTGATAATGGCCCAGCTGTTAAAACCAGGTGTGGCAGTGTTTCTTATCTCCTTCACCACCTGTCCATCCTCCAGGGAGATATCTTCTGCTAATGGGCCATTAAGGCTCATCAAGGACATGACACATTACATCATCCCATTGGGAGATGCTCCACCCAGTGTGGGGGGGCCAACCATTCCTACCTGGGTGAAAACTGAGACTCAGGAACAGCAGGCATCTGGTTTTTTCCACCAGAGGAAGAACAGACCCATCCTGCTACCACTGGACTTTTCCTACTCCATTATTTGTACCCCACAGAACCTCATCTAAGATTTATTTAGACTGTTTCCAACACCGTGACCAACAGGTCGTATCCCTGACTCTGTCAGGATTGTTTTCCAGGACTTCTGTTTGCTTACTTGCTTGTCCTTTTATTACTGCATTTTTATTTTGGTGGTTTTGTTGTTGTTGTTTTTATTCCTATTAAAGAATTGTTACTCCTATTCCCATATCTTTGCCTGAAAGCCCTTAATTGCAACATTATAATAATTAGGAGGGGAGGGGGGTGACATTCTCCATTCCAAGGGAAGCTCCAGCTCTCCCTGGCAGACAACTGTCTTTCAAAACCAAGACAGCTGCTTTAAGAGCCCCCGCTCTTGTTGGGTCCTGCTATAACTGCCCTTAAAAGAGCAACACCACTCCCGTTTATTCCAGTACGGAGCCCTGGGGGTGTTTGGGGGTCCCAGGTGGGGTTTGGGGGTCCGAGGTGGGGTTTGGGGGTGCCAAGAGGGGTTTGGGGCTCGCAAGAGGGGTTTGTAGGTCTCAGAAGGGTTCAGAGGTACCTGGTGATGCTGATGATGCTGATGTGGGCCCCGTGCTGGGTGTAAACATGCATGAGGGGTTCCTGGGGCGGGTTTTGCAGATCCCGGGGATTTTTGGGGTCATGGTGCAATTTTGGAGGTTCCCAAGGGTTTTTCAGGGGTCCTAAAGGGAGGGATTAGGTGATCCCAGGGGGATCCCAGGGCTGTTTTTGGGTACCGGCTCATGACAGAGATGAGGACCCCGTGCCAGGTATAAACCTTCTCAAGGGGGTCTGACAGTGGTGTTGGGAGGTCCTGTGGGAATTTTGTTGTCCTGAGAGGGTTTGGGGGGGAGTTTGTATTGCTTTTTGCATTCTTGAGGAGTTTTTGGAGGTTCCCAGGGTGTTTTTGGGATCCTGGCGAGGCTGGAGTGTCCCGGGAGGGGTAGGGCAATCCCGAGAGGTTCTGGGGGTACCTGGGCCATGCTGGTGACAGAGCTGGGGACCCCGTGCCAGGTCTCACCCTTCTCACTGTGCACGGGCAGTGTCAGCGTGTTCAGGGAGATCCTGGAGGCCTGAGGGGTCACCCCAAATCCCAGGGGACCCCAAATGCTCAGGGACCCCCTGAACTCCCCTCACTGCTGGATCCGCTGCAGGCAGGGGGGCACCAGCACTCGACCCCACCCCCACCATCACGGGGGGGGGGAAGAAATGGGGGAGGAGCACGGACAGGTCAGGGGGACCCCCAAAGTCCGGGGGGGGAGGGACATGGGGGAATCCCCATGGGGGAATGAGGGGGAACCCAGGAGGAATTTCAGGGGGGCAGGGTGGGTCATGGGGAACCCCCAGGTGTCTTGTGGGGGATGGGGAGGGCAAAGAAGAGGGTGAACCCCCAGGATGAGTTTGGGGGGAATCAGAAAGGAGCTTCCACGAGAGTGGGACAGGGATGAGATCTGCCCATGGAATTCCATGGGAATGGGATGGCAGTGAGATCCATCTACAGAATTCTCATGGGAATGGTGACCAAAAATCCCCCAGATCCTGGCTGGAAGGAGAGGAATTCCCACCTGTTAGAGCCAAGCTGATGGGATCCACAGATGCTCCCGTGGGACAGGAGGTCACAGCCAGAAACCTCCTGCAGGTGTGGAGACCTGGGGAGGGATTGGACACATGAAGACCCTCGGAATTATGTCCCAGCCCCACGGAGCCACATTCTAGCCCTATGGAGCCTCAGAGTCTGATGGAGACCCACAGAGCCTCATCCCAGCCCCTTGGATCCGCATGGATGCACATCCCAGCGCCCCAGATCCCGGCCCAGCCCCACGGATCCCCAATGCAGTGCCACAGGTGCCATGGCAGCCCCACAGATACCGCAGCCCTGGCTCCCCGCCCTGAGCCCCGCTCTGGCTATGCCGCTCCTGCAGCATCTGCAGCTCCCTGCTGGCCCCGTGCCGGTGCCGCTCCTTGTGCCGGCTCCGGCCATCCCAATATCCCGGCTCGGCTCCGGCCGCCATCCCCGGCGGCTGCGGCTCCGCCCGGCCCCGCTGGCTGTGGCGGCGCTGGAAGGGGATCCCATCCAGGGACCCCATGGACAGGAACTGGGGGAACCCCAGGCTGGGCTCCGACAGCGCCACGGGCAGGGACCACAGGGAGAGGAGAACTGAGGGGACACGGAGATTTGGGGTCTGGGGGGTGACAGGTGAAGGAAAGGGGGAACAGGGAGAGCTGGGAGAGCAGGGAAGTGGGTTTGGGGGTTCCAGGATTAAGAAAAGGGGATGGTAGGGGTGGGTAGATGTGGGATAGGTGGGCTTAAAAGGGTCCATTGAGTCAGGAAAGGGAGCTCCAAGGTTCCCCGGTGTCCCCATTCCCATCAAAAGGTGGAAAAATCCAGGATGGCTGGGAATAGGGGTCCCGAGTGTCCTCAGTGATATGGGAAGGATGGGCTGGGTGCTGGGAAAGGCAGGAGTAGGAGTCCAGGGCTCCCGGGGCCAAAGAAAATGGTGGGCCTGGGAGAGGTGGGGTGGCCAGGAAAAGGGTTTGGGGGTCCCTGTGCCAGCAGTGGCTGCTCCCAGTATGAGCCCAGTTGCCCCTCCGTGTGGTTCCAGTTTCCTTGGCACTCCCAATTTGAGCCCAGTCACTGCCAGTCCTTCCCCATTATGATGCAGTTTGCCCCCAGCATGGTCGAGGTTGCGCCCACTTTCATCCACTTGCTCCCAGTTGCCCCATTTCTAGTCCCAGTCACTCCCAGTATGATGCCAGTCTCTCCCAGTACGGTCCCAGTCATGCCCAGTTGCCCACAGTGTAGACCAGTCACTCCAACCTGCTCACAGCAGTTCCCAGCATGGTCCCACTTCTCCCCAGTGTGCCAGTTTGAACACAAAACCAACAGGAGATCCCAAGTAAGAACTGTTCCATGACCCATTTCTCATAACTCTGGGGGGATATCTTCTGTTAATGGGCCAGCTGTTAAAACCAGGTGGGGCAGTGTTCTTTATCTCTTCCACCACCCACACTCCCTCCAGGGAGATATCTTATCTTAATGGGCCATTGAGTCTCACTGCATCACTGATCAAATTCCATCATCCCATTGTGAGATGCTCCACCAGGGGGAGGAGCCAAGCATTCCTACCTGGATATAATCTGAGATTTCACACACCAGAGGCAGCCTGTTTCTACTGGATTCCCAGAGGAACACCAGACCCATCTACACCACCACTGGACCTTCAGAGGAAAACTGCACCCTTCTACAGGATCATTGCTTCAACAAAACCACATCTGTGACTCCAGGAGGACTGCAGCCACGATTTGATTGGACTGCTACCAACACCCTGCCTAACCGGGTGTCAGGTTGTATTCTGACTCTGTCAGCATTTCTATTTTTTTGGAGTACTGCATTTTTAGTTTAGTTTTCCTACTAAAGAATTGCTATTCCATTTGCCATATCTTTGCCGGAGAGCATGTTAATTTTAAAATTATAATTTGGAGGGAGAGAGTTTATATTTTCTATTTCAAGAGAGACTCCTGCCTTCCTCAGCAGACACCTCTCTTACCAACCCAAGCTTTGTCCAGATATCTTGGGGGTTTCCTGGGTTGAGTTTTTTTGGCAGGGGATGTTTGGAGAATGAAGAACTCCAAAGTTGAGTGGAAAATGCCCCTTGGGGGGACATTTTGGGGTCCCAGTGCTGGCTGCTGGCAGAGGCAGCCAGGAGGAGCAGAGCCCTGTGTCCCCCAGGACCCCAAACGGGGGAACCCAGAGAAGGGGAAGCGCCGTGATTCGTGGGACCCTCAACAGCCTGGAGAGGATCAGGGGGAAATTCTTGGACCTACTGCACCCTGAAGCAGAGAAAAAGGGGAGAGTGGACCCCAGGAACCCCAAAATCCCCCAGTATCCCTAAGTGGGGACAGGGAAAAGGGGGAACTTTCAGATTCCTGGGACTCCCAGCAGTCTGGGGAGGGCTGGGACTGAGTAGATGGGGGACCCTCAATACAAGCGTGACCCCCAGCAGCTGGGACAGGGGGGATCCTTGAACACCAAAGGGGAGAGACCAGGGATAGGGAATTCCTTGGAGGCATTTTCAGGGCAGAATCTTGGTGTTTGGGAGGTTTATATGGGCACCAGATGTCTGGTGGCTTCTAGAGATGGGATTGGACAGAGGAACATTTAAACTCAATGTGCTTATCCCTTGCTTGTCCCCAAACCAGGATTTCCCATTCCCAAACCTTGACCAGATGGAGGAGAAGGTTGCAAGGAAGACGAAGATGCCCTGGGACAGCCAGGCAGGTGAGGAGGAAGTCACTGCCCCTTTCCCCCTTTCTCCTGCCCCATCTCCCAGCCCAGCATGGCCCCTGGCTGCAGGACAACCCCACTGCCAACGCTGTTCCTACAGGGATTCGCTGGGGGGATCTCCTTCCCCTTCCCTCTGGCATGGAGGAAATTCCATCCTCTCCTTGTTCTTTCTCCCCCAGACAAGGAGCTGAGGATGGAGACCAGGGAGGACGAATCCCCTCAGAAGAACCTCATGGAAGAGGCCGTTTTTAGTGGCTCCATGGCTCAGGAATCCAACAGGGAGGAAAAGACCCAGAGATCCCACAGGAGGAGGGGCTCCAAACCCATCCCAGGGAGCTCAGCGGAGGAAAGACCCACCGTGTGCCAGGAACGTGGCCAGAGATCGAGCCAGAGCTCAGACCTGGAAGCCCATGAGCAGCTTCATGACAGGGAGCAGTCCTATGAGTGCTTGGAGTGTGGGAAGAGCTTCAGCAACAACTCCAACCTGATCTGCCACCAGAGGACCCACACTGGGGAGAGGCCCTATGAGTGTGGGGAATGTGGGAAGAGCTTCAGTCAGCGCTCCCACTTGATCCAGCACCAGAACATCTACGCTGAGGAAAGGCCGTACAAATGTGGGGAATGCGGGAAGGGCTTCAACCAAAGGGGCAAACTGATCATCCACCGAATGATCCACACTGGAGAGAGGCCCTATGTGTGTCCCCAGTGTGGGAAGGGGTTTCGCACCAGCTCTGAGCTCCTCAAGCACCAGAGCATTCACACAGAGGAGAGGCCCTTCCGCTGCCCTGACTGCAGGAAGGGCTTCAAGCAGAACTCCCACCTTATTGGGCACCAGCGCATCCACACAGGGGAGAGGCCCTACGAGTGTCCCCAGTGTGGGAAGAGCTTCACCCAGAGCTCTACCTTGACCAGACACCAACGGAGTCACAAGTAAGGGAAGCCCTGCGAGTGCCCTGACTCTGGGAAGAGCTTCATGTGCATCTCCAACCTCATCCCCCATCAGAAGGTGCACACTGAGAAGAGCCCTACTGACCCACAGTTTCCTGTGATTCATTCTGGGAGGACACCTGTCCCTTTCCCTGCCCCTGGCAATGACGTGAGATGGGATTTAAAAACGTGAGCGTCTGGCCATGGCCCCATCATTGTATTTGATCCCATCTCAGGTCATTACCAGGGCTGGGAAAGGAACTCTATCTCTCCCCCAAGGTGAAGGGTGTCCTTTCCAGGCAGGATGGGACGAGCCAGTTGATGTTTTTGTAGTTTTCCCTTTATATTGTTAGTTTTATCCTGTTTGTTATCAATATTGTTTCTGTTCCTGTTTGTTCTTTATCTTGTTTCTGTTCCCATTAAATTGTTCTTTTCCCAGCCTGGAATCTTTGCCTTTTGTACTTTCAATGGGAGGCTGGAGGGCAGCGAGCAGTGGCACAGTTTTAGTGGGAGCACGAAATTGGGGAATCCCATTTCCAAACCCCGGCCCATGGAAACCGAGCATCCCAGCTGGTGCCAGCCCTGGCTGCCCTGGAACAGCCTTGGGAGTGGGTCCCTGGCTGGGGCTGTGGGAACCTCTTCCCTCTGGTGCCCAGGGACAGGACTGGAGGGAAGGGCTGGAGCTGAGTCTGGGCAGGTTTGGGTGGGATCTGAGGAAAAGGTTTTTCCCCCAGAGGCTGCTGGGGCACTGAACAGGCTCCTAGGGAAGGGTCCCAGCTCCAGGGCTCTGGGAGCTCCAGCAGCGTTTGGACAGCGCTGCCAGGCCCAGGCTGGCATTGTTGGGGTGTCCTGTGCAGGGCCAGGAGTTGGACTCCAGGATCCTGGAGACCTCCCAGGGCTTTCTGGGCATGCTAAAGAGCCCTGTGCTCAGAGGCAGTCACAGCCATTCCATGGGGACATCCCAGGGCACCTTGGGCTGCAAAGGCACCCATCTGTCACAGGCACTCACGGGCGCTCCACGGTGACATCCCAGGAGTCCCCAGGCTGCCAAAGAGCCGGATGTCCCAGACACTCCCAGGGGTTCTTGTCATGGGCAGAGTGGGAGCTTCAGGCAAAAGCTTGATTTCTTCATTGGAGAAACTGTTGCTGAGTTATGGGGTGGAGAAATGACACCATGTAGTCACGATGGATCCTCAAACACCTCCAGGAGGCCTAGACTTTTAAAATTCCATCTAAGTAAGGTGACTGGGAATGTCTGGATCTAATACCAGCCCCAGACTTTATCAAGACTTTATGTGTAAAGGATTGGAGAGGGGGAATTTAACTGAAATGCAATTTGTCCCACAGGGTTAAAGACTGAATACCAGATATATTTATATAAATTCAGGTATGATTGATTTTTATCAGGATTAGGCAGAAAAAAATATTTACACCGCAGAGTAAATTGAAAAAAAGAGCTAGTTACTCCAGAGTATAGGAGGGATACAATTATTAGACTATAGTGCTCTAGGAAGCAATTTTGTAGTAATTAGGGCCTTGATGGAGTTTTTTGAGCCTGTTTCATGAAGAGCCTCCTGCTCCAGCAGGAACTGCCTTTCCTGTGCCAGCACCAGGGCAGATCCCACTGCAGGAAAAGCCCCAGGCCAGCCCCAAGACACTGAAGGCCTCGGGCACAAGTGCAGAGTGCCGTGCTGGGAGCTGTGCCAGGGAGAGCCTGAGGCACCAAAGGCACCTTGGCAGCAGCAGCTGCTCCCAGGCCATGGCCACAAGCCTCCCTTGGCAGCCCGGCCTGGTGGCCAGCACTGCAGAGCTGCTGCTGCTGCTGCTTCAGGGCTCCTTTCTGCCTGGGCTCTGCCCCAGCCCACAGAGTGTGACCTCAGCCCTGAGCCTGGCACAGCCGCTGCGCCTGAGCCCTGCAAAGCCTCAAGGTCACCTGGGCCAGCCTGGCTCTGTCAGCCCCTGGGGAAGGCAGGGCCAGCAAAGGCCAGAGAAGGGGCTGCCTTTGGCTGCTGCATGTGGGCTCCAGCAGAGACAAGGAGGAGTCAAGGCAGTGCATGGAGTCCAGGGAGCAGCCCCTTCTCCCCATGCAATCCTGGAATGGTTTGCATGGGAAGAGCTCTGCAGTGCTCATCTCATCCAAATCCCCGCCATGAGCAGGGACATCTTGGAGCAGCTCAGGTTGTTCAGAGCCCTGTCCCAGCTGGACTGGAATGTTTCCAGGGATGGGGCATTGACCACCTCCCTGGGAACCTGTCCTGCTGGATCACCAACCTCACCATCAAAAATTTCCTCCTTATCTCTCCTTATCTGAACCTCACTTCCTTTAGTTTAAAACCACCACCCTCTGTCCTTTTGGGACAGGCCCTACTAAAACCTTTGCCCACCCTTGCATTTCCCATGAGCCGGGTTTCCATGGCAATTGCCATGCCAGGTGACCCAGGGGTGGTGTCCCAGTGAGGGCTGCCATGGAAACAGTGCCCAGCCCTGCCCCTTTCTGTCTGCCTGAGCTGGCCTTTGGCCCTGGCAGTGGCGTTTGCTGCTGGTTCCGCGGGGCCTAAGCAACCAGCGCGGCACAGGGCAGGTGGCCATGGCACAAGCCCCCAGCAAGGGATCCCCTCTGCCTCTGGGCACTGACACCAGCCCTGAGCAAGGCACTGCCACACTGGGCTCAGTGCAGTGTCCATGGCCACAGCCCCTTGCAATGGCCCAGGGCAGCTTGGCATGATGATCCAGCCTCACTCCTGGCCCAGGCCAGGCCTGCAGTGCCCTTCCCCACAGCCTGGCTGCACAGAAGCACTTCCAGGGCTCTCTGCAGTTCCCTTGCCCTCACTCTTGCCTCACTCACACACCTCCCAACAACCCAGCTGGAGCTTTGAGCTGCAAGGAGTTCAAAGCTTGTCTGTCCTTCAGCAGTTGGTCTAATTCTGCCTTCAGCAACTCTGGATTTGTGTTTATTGAAGAACTTCCTGTGTGTCTCAAACATTCCTTGCATGGTTCTGCCTTGGGGAAGGGGAACCTCCTTGGTGGCACCTTGGGCTTGGCACACACTTGAAGAGATTTTCTGGAACTTTGGAGTTTTAGATTGCTAAAAAAGGAAGAAAGCTCCTCTTTTGTCTGAGTGCAGCCAGTTCTCCAAGCACAGCAGGTCCCAGGTGAGTGAGGACAGACAGGATGGGGTTGGGGGATGTGAAGCAAGGTTTTCCACACTGGGTGAAACATCAAGGCACAGCTTCTCTGACCAGGCCAGACCTCCTGAGGAGAGACCCTGGGTCAAAATCCATCACTGAATGCTGCAAACACCTCTTCTCTAAAAAGAAAAATACAACCTTGAAAATAGTAATATGGATTTCCTAGAAGCTCTTTGAAATATTTCTCCATGACTCTAGGAAAACAGACTTCCTAATGAACTGCACCAGGCCAGAGGGAAATGAAGACACAGCCATGGTTTGTCAGGACTTTCTTGATCCTAATGAGCCATGTGGTGCATTTGGTGCAGAACTCTGGAACCTCAGGGCCTGAGAAGAGATAGCAAAAACCTTTCCAGGAGTCAAAGTCAGAGGAAACCCTCAAATTGTACAAAGGTATTCATGGGTCTAACTGACCAATGCCCAACACAGGCTCTTCATGGAGTCCTTGGAGGAGAGAACTGGAGGCCAGGATTGCACAAAAACCTCTCAGAGATTCAGTGGCAAAAAGAAGTACTTAAATTACCCCTGAGTACCTTGAAACATGATTAAGCCCTACTGAGTGTTTTTACTGGCTAAAAATCTCAAGGGACTCATTAAAGGAGATTATTAGAGGCCATGATTGCACAAACCTCAGTCACTGTCAAAACCACCCTTTTTTTACAAACTTAATGTACCCTGAAGTAATAATGAGCCCCACTGAATGTTGTTACTGACAAAGCCTCTCAAGGGACTCATTAAAGCAGAGAATTGAAGGCCAGGATTGCACAAACCTCTCAGAGACTCCAAGGCAAAAGCCAAACCCAAAGGCCTTGGAAAAACCTGCAGTCCCTGGCAGCAGGAAGGAGCCCCCCAGGGCCATTGCTGACCAAGGCTCCTTCCCCAGGGACTCCTTCCAGCACATCCTGGAGGCCACTGGCATGGGAGGGGGATGCTGAGGGCAGGACAAGGGGCTGACAGTGCCCAGCCTTGCTGGAGCTGTGCCAGGAGGCCCCAGGGCCTCAGGACAAGGGTCCCTCAGTGCCTTGGTGGCACAGAGGCTGCTGTGGCCCAGGGCACCAAGACTTGGCTTCTCTTTGTCCCCACCTGTCATCCCTGCCTGCAGTTCTCTGCTCTGCCTGGGGCCTGGGGACACTTTCTGTGTCGTGTCCCTCAGTGGGACCCATTAAAACTTCCAGAAACTTTGGAGTTGGCTTCTGACTTGGAGTTCTGGAGAGGTTTCTTCAGCTCCCTCTCAGGGACTGATGTTCAGGGCCTGAGCACAAAGCCCTGAGAGGGTCATTAAAGTCCTTGTGCTGTGTCTGTGCTGCTGAGCTGGGCTGAGCTCATCATCCAGAGGGAGATCCTGGTAACCAAGAAGAGCATAAAAACACATTTCTCTGGATGAGCAGCTTTTCTGCCAGCCCAGCAGGGCTGGGGCACTGCCTGCAGCCACCCCGGGCACAGCACACAGGCACACAGGGCTTCAGCTCAGCCTAGGCTGGCAGCACAGAGCAGAGCTCACTCAGGGCTCACTGGAGGAGAAATCCTCCCAGGCTTGCAAACAGTCACTCTCTGGCTGGGGGAAGAGAAGCTGCAGCTCCTGCAGGGATCTCCTGAAGCTGCCACATCCCCAGCTTGGAGCACCTTCCAGGAGCACTGTGGGAGCTGCTGCAGGCAGGGATGTGGCCCTAGGGCAGGGCTGGCTTTCCCTGCTGCCCCAGCCCAGGCCCAGCACAAGGCAGCTCTTTGGGGCCAGGCTCTGCTGCAGGGCTGAGCAGCCGGGGCTGCAGCCAGGGGTGCCCAGGGCTGTGGTGGAGAGCAGGGTCCTGCAGCCCAGGGCGCTGTGCTGGCCCAGGGACTCTGCTGCCTGCCAGGGACAGCTCTCAGCCGGCCCGGGGAGCTGCTGCCAGCGCTGGGGAGAAGCTGTGGGGGAAGGAGCCACCCTGAGCAGGGCAGCTGCTGCTGCTGCTGCTGCTGCTGCTGAGAGGGGCTGTGTCGGGCAGGGCTGCTCCCAGCTCCACACCAGCCTGGGCACAGCTGCGGAGGACACTTGCCAAAAGAAGGTAAGCCTGGCATGGCTGTAAAGATCAGGAGCTTTCCTGAGAGTGTTTTCAATTTCCTGCTTGGAGAAGGATGGGAAAGCTGGAGTGATGACAAATAGATTTTTGCTTTTTTATACATTTTTCATATATTTGTTGCTCTGTAACTACTGTTATATAATTATAAAACTATAATTCTTAATAAGTCTATTCAACTACTATTACATACTTATATATGTATGATCCTTAATTAACTCTAGTAGGTTTCCTGTCCTTTCTCTTAGATTTTAGAGACGTAATTACATTAATACAATTAGCAGACCTACATACATTCCTGAAATACTGTATTGTCTTATTATCAGGAAGAGGGCATGCAAGAAGAATATTTTTGTTTTTATTTAGTGTGAGCAGTCATAAAAAAAGTGGGGTAAAGAAGCCTTTAGACCAACTGCACTGGGTAGACCTTGGGGTGTGTATCTGGGGCAACTGAATCTCCTATTGCATATTCCTGTTAAATATCCTAAGTAAGCAACCTTAAAAAATTGTTGCAATCAGGGGCTGCATATGCCCCATCCCCTCTGGGACACCTGGAAGCTACCAATAAAAGTCGGGTTCAGACTTTACTGTTCTAACACTTTAACAAGGGTTTTTTTCTCTTTTGATTATAGGATGAGAGAAACAGAACAGGAATTGTAATCACAGAATCACAGAACATTCTGAGTTGAAAGGAACACAGTGGATCATCAAAGTAATGTTTCAACATTTACAGAGACTCTCTGCCAGCTGTCTCTGCCCTGCCCTCCCAGGCACAACACCACCACATCTGCTCTTGTTTCTGCACTGCCCTGATCCTGTCCCTGTCATCTGGTGCTCTCAGGGAGGCTCTGGCCTTTGCAGCAGCTGAGTCAGGCACTGCCCTTGGCATTCCTGCCAGGCAGCTGTGGCCATGGCAATGGGGTGTCCAAGCTTCCCTGGGCCCTGTGGGGCTGTGGGCAAAGCAGTCCATGGGAAAGGGGAATGAGCTGAGCCCCCTCCCTGAGATCCCATCATGGGCACACCCAGGGATCTCCTTGCTGTGTCCTTCCCAGCTCTGAGCTGCCCTCCTGGCTGCAAATCTGTGCCAGAGCCCCTGGGAGTTCCCTGAATGTGCCACGGGGAAGTGCAGAGATGCCAGAGCTGAGGAAATGCTGCTGGGTTTGCCAAGGGAGCCAGGAGTGTCCTTGGCAGAAGGGGGTGCTGAGACCTTGCCCAGAGCCCTTTGGAGAGGGTGAGACATTGAGGGATCCCTGTGCTCTGGGCAGGGTCTGGTTTATGCCAGGGTGACAGGGGAGTGTGATTGTGCTCTGATTGCAGCCAAAGCTGCAAACCCAGGGCAGTTGGGAACAAGCCCATCCAGCCCCTCACCTTCCCTGAGCCACAGGGAATCCTTTGCCTCTCTCATCTCTGAGTGGCAAATTCTGAGTGCAGCAGAAATGCTGGGGATTTCTGACATCACAGAACTATAAAATGATGTGAGGGCAGGAAAATAATGGCAAAAATTGCTTCCTGCTCTCCATGTCATTTAGAAGTGCAATTGCAGGTGGCAACAAGCCTGTCTGCATTAGAAGTGTTTCCAGTGACTAATCCTGATTATCCAGCCTTGTCCCTCTGCCACATGGCCACAAACCCAGGGCAGCAGGGCAGGGATGGCTCCTCGAGAGCCGCTACGCACAGGCCTGGCTGCTCCTGGCACACTCAGACAGCACAACTGGAGCTCAGGCAGGGACCTGGGGGAAGGTTTTCCCAGAGCAGGAACAAGGGTGGGTGAGTCACAGTGGGACAGTCTGCAGGGAATGCCCCACATAGGGCTCAGAGCATCCTCTGCTGACTTGTCCCTGTCCATTCTCCATGAACAGGTGCCCATGGCCAGCCAGAGCAAATGTCCAACAGCAGCTCCATCAGCCACTTCCTCCTGCTGCCATTGGCAGACACGCGGCAGCTGCAGCTCCTGCACTTCTGCCTCTTCCTGGGCATCTCCCTGGCTGCCCTCCTGGGCAACGGCCTCATCATCAGCGCCGTAGCCTGCGGCCACCTCCTGCACAGCCCCATGTTCTTCTTCCTGCTCAACCTGGCCCTCACCGACCTGGGCTGCATCTGCACCACTGTCCCCAAAGCCATGCACAATTCTCTCTGGGACACCACAACCATCTCCTACATGGGATGTGCAGCACAGGTCTTTTTCTTTACGTTACTCATGACAGCAGAGTATTTCCTGCTGACCGTGATGTGCTACGACCGCTACGTGTCCATCTGCAAACCCCTGCACTATGAGACCCTCCTGGGCAGCAGAGCTTGTGCCCACATGGCAGCAGCTGCCTGGGCCAGTGCCTTTCTCAATGCTCTCATGCACACGGCCAATACATTTTCCCTGCCCCTGTGCCATGGCAATGCCCTGGGCCAGTTCTTCTGTGAAATCCCACACATCCTCAAGCTCTCCTGCTCCAAATCTTACCTCAGGGACTTTGGGCTCATTGCATTTTCCATCTGTTTAGCACTTGGTTGTTTTGTGTTCATTGTTTTCTCCTATGTGCAGATCTTCAGGGCTGTGCTGAGGATCCCCTCTGAGCAGGGACGGCACAAAGCCTTTTCCACCTGCCTCCCTCACCTGGCTGTGGTTTCCCTGTCCATCAGCACTGGCGCATTTGCTCACCTGAAGCCGCTCTCCATGTCCTCCCCATCCCTGGATCTGGCCCTGTCAGTTCTGTACTCGGTGGTGCCTCCGGTCCTGAACCCCCTCATCTACAGCCTGAGGAACCAGGAGCTCAGGGCTGCAGTGTGGAGACTGATGACTAGATGTGTTCAGGAACATTAAACATCTTGCCAATTTCTGCAAATCACTTGTAATAAAATTAATCATTGATATTTCTGTTCTGGTTTTTTTTAGGTCCTTTTTTTGTTTAGCTTTCCTAATCCTCTTAACAAAGAAATCTCATTGTTTTTGCCATTTCTCATTTTCTCAACTTCCCCTGTGGCCACAGACTGTGTCATTGAAGGGCTGCACTCTTGGTGGCTTTAAAGAAACTCAGTGATCTCCCAGCCAAGTTTTCTGCAGAGATGCCCCTTTGGTTCCCTTCCCTGCAGCTGCAGCAGCAATGTCTGTGTGCAGAGCTGGGGGCAGATCAGTGCTGGCACAGCAGCTGTGCCCAGCAGCAGCAGCAGCAGCCCTTGGTGTTGCCAGTGCTGCTGCCGTGGCCCTGCCCCGCTGCCCTGCTGGCCCTGGTGTTGCTGTAGGGCCTGAGTGCTCTCGGGCCGGGCACAGTGCTGGGGGTGGCAGTGCCGGGGCTGCAGCAGGGACAGGCCATGGGCACTGCTGGGGCAGCGCTGAGCCTCAGGCCAGGGCCTGGGGGCTGCAGGCTCCTTGCCCAGGCTCTCTGCAGAACACTTTGCCCAGGCCAATGCTGAGCACAGAAAAGCCCTGGGAGCAGCCCAGGCTGGCCGTGGGCAGGCTGGGGGCAAACAGCATGGCTGGGGCTCTGCAAGGTGCCTGGGGGCAACTGGGATCACACTGGGATCACAGTGGGAGAGGCTGGGCCCATGCTGGAGTAGACTGGGATCATCCTGGATTATACTGGCAGACACTGGGAATGCACTGTGGTGACTGGGAGTGGCTGTGAACAACTGGAATCAGGCTGGAAGCAACTGAGGACATCACATCCCAGTTTTGAGCCCAGTTCTCCAGTAACCTCCAGCATGTTCTAGGTCACAGCCAGAACCTTTTCCAGTCACTCCCAGTCTTGGTTCCAGTAGCGATCCCAGTATGACCCCAGCATGGGCAAAGCCTGCTCCCATTTACCCCCACTAGTGGTTCAGTCTCTCCCAGTGTACCCAGTCACTTCCCAGCATGTTCCCAGATCATTCCCAGTT
>JAJEOU010000896.1:0-15000 GCA_021534815.1 Acrocephalus arundinaceus
CTCAGCAACGTGGCACCCTCAGGTACAGCCGCTTGGCGTGCTGAGCTGGTTCTGACAGGTGGAAGAGCAAATTCGGGAACCTCAGTGATGCTGCTCATCCCTCAGAGCTGATTTTGGCTCCCCTGCCACCAGCACCCTGAAATGCGTGCAAGTTTTATCCTCTGCTCATCCCCCAGAGCTGATTTGGGCTCCCCTGCTCCTTGAAATCAGTGCAAATTTTATCCTCTGCTCATCCCCAGAGCTGATTTTTCTCCCTGCCCTCTGGCCCCTAAATCAAAGCAAATTTTACCCTCTGCTCATCCCCCAGAGCTGATGTTTGCTCTCCTGCCGCCCCTTGCTGAAATAAGTCAGATTTTACCCTCTGCTCATGCCCCAAAACTGATTTTGGCTCCCAGCACTCTGAAATGTGTGCAAATTTTACCCTCTGTTCATCCCCTGAACTGATTTTGGCTTCCCTGCCACCCTCACTGAAATCAGTGCAAATTTTACCCTCTGCACAATCCCCTCACAGTGTCAAAGTCAGCTGCCAGCCCCGTTTGGCACTACTCACCCCTGTGGACAGCAAATTAAAATAGTGATATGCAAAATAAAACCACTCCAGTAAACTGGAGACGTTTATTTATCAATATATCAGCATATCACCCTCTCCTCTGTCAAAGCTAAAGAACACAAAGAATGGAAAGCACCAGGACTGATCCCATTTCCTGGCTCCTACCTGCACTTCCCTTTGCCTGTGGGTTATTTTGAGCCTGATTTGAATACTGATAAATCACATCCCAGCAGGATTCTTATCCTTGCATTTCTCTTCACATTTTACATTTCTCCTCTTTACCCACAAACCGTGGCTCACATTTCCTCCCCTAAATTCACACAAATCATTCCACACGTACACAAGTGGCCATCACACCTTTGATGCAAAACCCCTTTTGATTTAAAAGCACATTTTATGGTTTTATAGAACGCAGTCGAGGGGAAAATCCCTGGGATGGGATTCACAGACAGGAAAAGGCAGCTCCTGCTTGACACAAGACAAAAGAAACGAGCCAGAAGAAAAAGAATCTTGCTTGGATGTGGATTTTGTGGCTGGGAGGCAGAAGCACAAATGATGTGGTGTGAAACCCCAACAAAAAAGGGTCTTGTCGAGAGGTAAATCCTACAGCTCCCCCTGAGCTTCAGCTGCTCTTCCCTGCTTGGGCTGGGATGTGGATCTGATTTCCCTGTCAGTCATCACCACGTTCAGGGATGAATTTAGATCTATTTAATTATAGCAGCAGGAAACTGACAGGCTCACACCGACTTGCTGAATTAGAAGGGGAAAATTGTCAGTTTCAATGCAAAATTGAAATGATTTCAAATTATCATCATTGTAATAGTCTAGACAATATTATGCCTTTCACATTTTCCTTTAAAAGAAAGAAAGCCCCAGATACCAAAAAAAATATGATTGAATCATCTTCCACACAGACAGACCTTCAGTTTGAAATTCTTTGAGATCAGGAAAGGAGAACAATTTTAGATCCCAGCTTTCAGAGGTACCCCTTGGCTTTTCACAGTGAAATTCCCCCAGCTTCCCACCTCCCCAGGGATCCTGGATAATCCCACAAAACATCTGTACCCATCAGGTTCTGTCCCGTGGCAGCACCCAGGGATGCTGGGCACAGCAGCAGCAGGACAGAGCCCAGGGCCCAGCCTGGAGATTCCTTTCTCCACAGCCTCAGTTCCGTGGCTGAACATCCCCACCAGAGCCAGGCTGCTCCTGATGATCAGGACATGGGATTTCTATAAAAGTTGGATCGTGGGATGGTTTGGGTTGGGAGGGACCTTGGGGATCCATCCCACCCACCCCTGCCATAGCAGGGACACCTTCCTCTGTCCCAGGCTGCTCCAAGCCCTGTCCAACCTGGCCTGGGACATTTCCAGGGATCCAAGGGCAGCCACAGCTGCTCTGGGCACTCTTGTGCCAGTGCCTCACTGCCCTCACAGGAAATGATTTTTCCTAAAATCCATTCTAAACGCATTTTCTTTCAATTTGAAGCCATTTGCTGTGTCCTGTCGCTCCATCCCTTGGAAATCCTCTCTCATCTTTCCTCTTGGCTCCTCCAGGCCACCCTGAGGTCACCCCAAAGCTTCTCCTCTCCAGGTGAACAATCCCAGCTCTCCCAGCAGAGCTGCTCCATCCTCTGCTCATCCTGGAGCTCCTCTGGGCTCTCTGCAGCACCTCCAGGTCCTGCCCGTGCTGGAGATGCACTGGGGCAGTGCTGGAATGTGCCAGCACCCCACAGCCACCCCCAGCACCCCACAAAGTCTAAAAATATTATAAAAAGAACCCCACGAAAACAGAATTTTGTGACCTACAGGGCTACAGAGTTGCAGAGTCCCAACCCAGCTCACCCAGCACCGATCACCCAGCTCGGCGCTGATTTGCTTGTGGCTTTTCCAATTTTACTTTGATTATTTAATAAATCCCTTTAATTATTAAATTGGCCGATTCATTTATAACATTTGGGTGAAAAGCCCACGATATTTTTGGTTTTAAAGACACACAAGTGCCATTTTTTTCCCAGATTTACTCCTCAATCCAGAGGCAGGATTGCAAAGATGAGCAAAACTCCCCAAATTCTAGGCCAGGTCTGTGAGCAGATCAAAGCTGTTTGTTGTGACTGAGATTAAAAGGAAAATCAATACACAATTTACAGACTGTGTTTCAGGCTACTCCTGCTCACATTTCCTTTCAACTCTTTAACAAAAGCAGTCACACTCCAGATTTGTCTCTCTTTCCCCTTCCCTTCACCAGGGTGTGTTAAAAAAGAAATTTTGTGCCTACACAATGTCCCTTTCTGTAAGAGCACGCTCAAGGAGATTTTTCCCTGGAATTTGGCAAATTAACCAACATTTTTTCCTTGATTTAAGAAAAAAACAGAGAAGATCAATGGTTAATGCAATATCACAGAATCATGGGATGGTTTGGGTTGGAAGGGACCTTAAATCTCATCCCGTTCCTTTATTTTGAGCACAAGCCAGCCACAAACAAATATTTTGCTTAGCCATGGAATTAGAGCCACGCAGCACTTTGCTCTCCCCTGGTGTTCAGATAAACGTGGAGAAAATATTTTAATGGCCACAAAGAAACCATTAAATGCTACAAGGCAAAGTTTGGCATCAGGAATTCCAGCAGTGCAGGGCAGCACGGGGTACAACAGCCCTGGATGAATTTCTGCAGCAAATACTAATCCAAAATAAAACATTCCTCCTTCCTTAAAAAAATAAAGAACACACTGATATCCTTTTGTCACCTTACTTTGCTATTCCATGCAAATATTTTTTCTGCTCCAAGAATCCTCTTGTTTCACTAATTTAACTTGCATTGTTATTTATCTACAGATTTCCAGAAATTAATGGACATTGAGAGAGAGCAGCCAGCAGCAATAATAACAACGATCATTCTCTAAAATCATCCCTGAAATAATTCACATTTCAGGCACAGGGAGCTGCTGCAGTCAGGATCTCTGTTGGGTTCTGGATGCTACAAGGCAACACTGGGCACCAGGAATTCCAGCAGTGCAGGGCAGCACAGTGGGTCCAACAACCCTAAATAAATTACTGCAGCAAATTTTAATCCAAAATAAAACATTGCCCCTGCCTTTTGAAAAAATAAAGAACACACTAATATCCTTTTGCCATCTTGCTCTACCTTTCCATACAAAAAAATTTTATGCTCCAAGAATCCTTGTTTCACTAATTTAACTTGCATTGCTATTTATCTACAAATTTCCAGAAATTAATGGAAATAGGGGGAGAGCAGCCAGCAGCAATAATAACAACGATCATTCTCTAAAACATCCCTGAAATAATTCACATTTCAGGCACAGGGAGCTGCTGCAGTCAGGATTTCTGTTGGGTCTGGATGCTACAAGGCAACACTGGGCACCAGGAATTCCAGCAGTGCAGGGCAGCACAGTGGGTCCAACAACCCTAAATATTAATCCAAAATAAAACATTGCCTCTGCCTTTTAAAAAAATAAAGAACACACTAATATCCTTTTGTCGTCTTGCTCTACCATTCCATGCAAATAAAGTTTATGCTCCAAGAATCCTTGTTTCACTAATTTAACTTGCATTGTTATTTACCCACAGATTTCCAGAAATTAATGGACATTGAGAGAGAGCAGCCAGCAGCAATAATAACAATGACCATTCTCTAAAATCATCCCTGAAATAATTCACATTTCAGGCACAGGGAGCTGCTGCAGTCAGGATCTCTGTTGGGTTCTGGTTGTTACAAGGCAACACTGGGCACCAGGAATTCCAGCAGTGCAGGGCAGCACAGTGGGTCCAACAACCCTAAATAAATTACTGCAGCAAATATTAATCCAAAATAAAACACTGCCCCTGCCTTTTGAAAAAATAAAGAACACACTGATATCCTTTCACCATCTTGCTCTACCATTCCATGCAAATAAAGTTTATGCTCCAAGAATCCTTTTGTTTCACTAATTTAACTTGCATTGTTATTTACCCACAGATTTCCAGAAATTAATGGACATTGAGAGAGAGCAGCCAGCAGCAATAATAACAATGACCATTCTCTAAAATCATCCCTGAAATAATTCACATTTCAGGCACAGGGAGCTGCTGCAGTCAGGATCTCTGTTGGGTTCTGGATGCTACAAGGCAACACTGGGCACCAGGAATTCCAGCAGTGCAGGGCAGCACAGAGTACAACAACCCTAAATATTAATCCAAAATAAAACATTGCCTCTGCCTTTTAAAAAAATAAAGAACACACTAATATCCTTTTGTCGTCTTGCTCTGCCATTCCATGCAAATAAAGTTTATGCTCCAAGAATCTTTTTGTTCCACTAATTTAACTTGCATTGTTATTTACCTACAGATTTCCAGAAATTAATAGAAACAGGGGGAGAGCAGCCAGCAGCAATAATAACAATGACCATTCTCTAAAATCATCCCTGAAATAATTCACATTTCAGGCACAGGGAGCTGCTGCAGTCAGGATCTCTGTTGGGTCTGGATGCCAGCAGTATTTGCTGAATGGGATTTATCCTCAGGGACAAAGGAGCTGCATCTTCACTCAACTTTTCTCCTTTGTAATCTTTTAAATTCTTTTGTAATTCCTTTTAGGAGCAGGTCGTTGTTTCAGTCTGGGTGGAATTACCCAAACCCCACAGGGAATTGTTTGTGTTTTGTCCTCCTGCTGCATTTCTGCTCTGGGCAGTGCAAATAAGAGACAGAAAACTCCAGTTCCGACCTTCCCCCTTCACCTGTTGCTCACCAAATGCTTTTATCACTGAAAGGGAAAAAAATTTCCCTTTTTTCAGCTCTGGCTCCCCCCAAAATCCTCACTTTACACCCCAAAAACGTTATTTACTGCAGTATTTATTTATAGAAATACTGCCAACTATGTTTTCCATAGTAATAACTTCCATCACTTTTATTTCTCCCAGACCTGGACTGCACTGCACAAACACGAGATTTCAATTGTATCTCAATGATTTAAACTGCTTTTCAAGCAGGAAAAAAAGTTAAAATACAAGAAACATCAACACAGAAACGTCTAATTTTTCAACTTGCTACTTAAGCTGATTTAGCAATTACATTAATTAGTAATCCATTTAAGTAAAGCAGTCCCATATGCTTCATGTTACATCTGAGGAATAAAACGTACGTGTATTTTCTAGGTCTTCAGGCAGTGTAAATCATCTGGCTTTTATTTCCTCCTCAGAACTCTGCTGATTTACACCAGAAAAAACACAGAGAAAGGATTTGCTGGCAGACAATTCCTAAAGTGACTTATGATGGGATGGCACTGGGAAATTTGGGCGGTGGAACAGGAACTGAGCTGTTATCAGAACCACCTGCACAGCCCCACACCAGCCTTGGATTATTTTAACTTAAATTTAATTTTTTTTCAAGCGTCTGTGTCAGAATGAGAGGGCTCTCTTACCAACAAATCACAAAGTATTTTTCTCAGCGTTGAATTATAAAGTATTTTCTCCCCTTTATAAGATCACAGAGGGATTGTTGGGATTTATTTATTCTGCAAAAAGAAAAGGAACGTGGCTGAATTTCCGAGCTGTGACCAGGGTTGGTGCTCCAGAAAAGCCCCAAAGCCACCAAGGGGTGCAAGGAGGAATTAATGAGGTGCTGAAAAGCAAGAAGAGCCACGTGGATGAGAGTAATTGCCCTTGAATATGTGGAGATAACTTCTCAAAACTACCTGGAAATGACTTTTTAAGTGTTCTCAGCAGGGTTTGGAGGTGGCAGCGCTGGAAGTGACGCTCAGGGTCCAGCTGCACACTGGGGTGGGCACCAGTCCCCTCTGAGCCCCCCAAACTGGGCTGAAATGGGATGAACTCACAGAAAATTGCTTTACTCACACCCCATCCACTGTTCTACTCTCACGGTTTATCCATAAAATGGACAGAATTTATTTAATTAGTGCACACAGAAAGAATAAATTACTGTGCTGTATTCTAAATTCTTGAGAATTCAAGCTCAGGAGCTGAATTTTGTTAAGTTTTGTTGAACAGCTCTATTTTTTTGTTATGAAGCTCTCACTGGAGATTTTAGATGGACCCTGCTCCCTTCAGGAGGGGCTGCAAGCTCCAAAATGAGAGCAAGGATGATTTCTGTGCATTAAATACTCACTAAGGCCCAGCCCAGGATCAGAAGGGACCAAACTTTAATTCTGATTTAACAACTTCACTGCAGCTTTAATGCCCTGCCCCTTTCTGGTGCTTTTCCAATCACTATATTTCAATGAAAAACAAGACAGAAAAACGTCCCTATTTATATTGAATTGTTAATAAATAACTGCTCTGTATCTTTCAAGTCAAAGCAATGCCCCTGCCCAAGAACACAGGACCAGGACAGAGAGAATAAGATGGAAATGTTCAGATGGGTGAGGATTCTATTATAACTGTAAAATATTTCTACAATTTTAGCTGTTGGAAATTGCTGCTGAATAGATCAGGAAATGCAGGTTCATATAAAAAAGTGCAGAGGTGGTTTCTAAGATTTTATCATCCTGTGGATAAGAACACACAGCCAGGACAGGGATATTTATTTTTTTTTAGCCCTTTCCAACACATGAACTGTTCTCTTCTTGTGAAACATTTCCTCGTGTCCCCCCAGAAACCCCAAACTTTTCTAAGAGTCCCCAGTCCCCCTGCACTGGTGCCACTGCTGCATTTTGTCCTTTCCAAGAGCCTGAACTTGGGCTCCCTGCAGCTGCAATTCCCCCAGGGCTTTGAGACACAAATTCCACCGGGAATTCCCCCAGAGCCTGGGCAGAGTTTGTCACAAACCCGGCAGGGACCAGCACCAAACCCACCTGATGATGCTCCACACAAAGTCCTTCCCTCTGTAAATCCATTTTTGGGGTCCAGGGCAGAGCCAAATCCCCAGAACTATGAACCAGCATTCAGACAACTTTGGAAAGAATTCCTTTTTTTTTCCTTTTTGTTGTATTTAAACTTTCCAGCTTTTCTAGAAGCGCATTTACAAGTAAGAGCCGGGATGTAGATTGTTGGATTATATTTTCTATAATTTTTTCTAATTTATTTTTTTTAATCTTTGTAAGAGAGAATTCTCTACAAATCCATTTCCCACAGTGGGCACATCCCCTAATCAATATTTATTCATCCCAAACCTCACCCAGGACACTCCAAGCCCCCTTCCCAGTCCGTACCTTCACCATTTACTGATTTTTTTAATCTTTATAAGAGAGAATTCCCTACAAATCCATTTCCCACAATGGGCACATCCCCTAATTAATATTTATTCAGCCCAAACCTCGCCTAGGACACTCCAACCTCCCTTCCCAGTCCGTACCTTCACCATTTACTGATTTTTTTAATCTTTATAAGAGAGAATTCTCTACAAATCCATTCCCCACAGTGGGCACACCCCCTAATTAATATTTATTCATTCCAAACCTCACCCAGGACACTCCAAGCCCCCTTCCCAGTCCGTACCTTCACCATTTACTGATTTTTTTAATCTTTATAAGAGAGAATTCTCTACAAATCCATTTCCCACAATGGGCACATCCCCTAATTAATATTTATTCAGCCCAAACCTCGCCTAGGACACTCCAACCTCCCTTCCCAGTCTGTACCTTCACCATTCCCTGCCAGGGGAGGGTTCTGCACAAACACCACCGATCCGTTCTTAATTCCGTCAGGAGACTCGGGGAGAGGCTGAAATAACAAAGAGCAGAGATTTTAGGATGTCCAGGGGGTGAAAATCGCCCTGGCAGCAGCCGGGGGAGGTGGGAGCGGGGTTGCTCACCTGGTAACTCTTGACCGTGCAGGCGCTGCCATCCTCAGCGTCCCCTGGCACAGCCGGGGTGTTCCCCATGGCTCCTGCGAGGGGGAGCAGAGAAAAACCCCAAAGACCCTTTGGAAAAATCCCTTTTCCTGTCATTCATGTCAGACAGCCAATGGGGACAGGGTGGTAAAATCCCTGAAATCCCACCTGGCCCCAAACAGTGTGGCACAACCCCATGGAGCTCAGGGGTCACTGCTGCTCCCCAAAACTGCCCCAAACCAACAAATTCTTCTTGTTCTTGGAGGCAAAGTGGCTGCAGCCGCACCTGCGGCATCCCCGGGGCTCAGGAGGGAGCAGAGTGGAGTTAGGGGCTAAAATCTGCGAATAAATTGCAACAGCTCGTGTGGTTTCGTTTGTTTTTTCTTTAATAAAAGGCAGAGAGAGGGAAAAGGGGCAGCGTGGAAAGGAATCACACGTGGGAGCTCTGAACTGCAGCCTGTGTACAAATTCACAGAAATCTTCTGGGGGTTTGTTTTACTTTTTTAGTAAAAATAGGAAAAATCGAAGAGGAAAATATTCCGAGGAAAATATTCCGAGGAAAATTGAATCTCCCACTCATCCTACAACTTTTTTTTTTTCCCCTTATCTGCTGTCAAATATCTCAGCCTCTTCTGTGAGTAACATCATCCCAGATTTGGAATGTACTGCTGGGTGGCCAAATGTACAGTGGGAGGGAGTCCTGCTCTAAACCCCCAAATTTTCCTCCTAATTTCATTATTTACTTTCCTCCTAATTTCAAATACATTTGGGGGCTTCTCTTTTCCCTTCTTTTCTTTTCCCCTTCATTTTTAATACATTTATGCACCCTCTGAACTTGCTGTGTAAATTCTTTGGGGTCAAACACTCCCTGAAAAACAAAGGAAGGGCAAAGCAGACCCAAGCCAGGAGGGGAGTTCCTGTTGCCTTAGGATATAAAAGTGTGTTTGCTGTTAAAGCACCCAAATAAACAACAATAAATAAATTCTCCCCAGCCACACCTGGGTGAGGGAGGTGCCCAGGGGAGGAGGTTGGGGCTGGGCTCATCCTTTGGGATGTCCTGCACAGCCAGCAGGGCTCCCAAAGTTATCATTGCTCTGCTTCCTGCCTGTGTGAAGCTGCAAAGAGTGGAGGAGAACATCTCCTTTAAATAAATTTTAGTGAAATTTTAGTTAAATTTTAATCAAATTTTAATGAAATAACCGCTGCTATCAGAGAAAAAAAAATGAAAATAGTTTTGGTAAAAACCACGGGGCTGCTCTGATTGCTGAGGTGTCACACAGGGGTTTTATCTCCTCAGCTGACATTGCCAGGATAAATCAGAAATTCTGATTTGGGGTGATAAACAGGCAGTGCCTCCCCGTGGATGCACAAACATTTCTTGTCCTTGCTCTGTGACTCTTTCCTGGCAACTTCCAGGGTTACCCTATGGCAGGAGAAGAAAACAAAATTCCAACCCCTGCTTGAATCTGGAGGATTTGCTTTTGTCCTGCGCTCCCAAGGCCTGGTTTGTGCCAGGGCACAACTCGGGCACAGGATGGAATGTTTGCAGGTTCGCTTCTTTCTCACATTTGCAGTAAAATCTGTGTGGGTAGAGAGAAGCAAATTCCTCTTTTTTTTATTTTTAATTTCAGTGATTTGTAGCTGATTCTCAGCCCCTGTTGCTGCAGATTTCCTCACACCAAGTGACTCCTCTGGAGCTGATGCAGAGCAGGGGCCGCAGGCTCTGATCTCTGGCAGGTTTTGCTCCAGGGGAGCTCAGCCTTTTCCTAAAATCCAGTTTATATTTCTCGCAGAAATAAAACACAGGCAGCAGCCGTGTGGGATTTCCAAACATTTTCACTCACAAGAACAACCCTCTCAACGAAAGATGGAGATGGATGGGAGGAATTTCTTGCTAAAAACGGGAAAACTTGGGAAATGTGATCCCAAACCACCAAACTCTGCTCTCTGCTGTGGCTGCTCCATCCCTGGCAGTGTCCCAGGCTGGGCTGGACAGGGCTTGGAGCAGCCTGGGACAGTGGGAAGTGTCCCTGGGGGTGGGACAGGATGGACTTTAGGGTCCCTTCCACCCCAAACCACTCCATGATACAGAAAACATCCCTGTGAGCAGCTTCTGCCCGATTTTAAAGAAAAATGACAGGTCACTGCCACCTACAGACAAATGGGAGCCGCAGCAGCGATGATAAAAACACAGAAAATGGAATCGGGCTGGCAGCGTTGGCAGCTGCCGGGCAGGTGATGTCACAGCTCCTGCAGCTGATTGTCCCCTGTGCAAACCAACAGCTCCAGCCCTGGCACCCCCATGGAATGGGTTTGCTTTTCCCTGGGTGCTCAGGACTCTGGGAAAAGCAAATTTGGAAAATGGAGCTGACCTTTGGTATGGCCAGATCCGTTTTCCTCTCATTTTTCTCTCATTTTTCTCTCATTTTTCTCTCATTTTTCTCTCATTTGACATTCCATGTCATGAAGCTGAAGTCATTCAATGTGAGGGCAAAGAGGTTTTCTGGAAAGCGCAGGGGCTCTCCCAATGTGAATTCGGTAATCGCGGAATTGCAGAATTTGGTTGGACGCCCCAGGCCAAGGTCACCTGCAGGAGGTGACACAGGAATTCATCCCGCTGGGTTTGGGATCCACTCCTTCCCTGGAGCTGTTCCAGGGCTCTGTGGATGAATCCCTTCCTCACATCGTAAGAGAAAATTTGACCACTTTTATAGGAGAAGACAAATTTTGCGGGCTGAGAGGGGAAAAGAGATGATTCTGCTACCAGAACGTTCTTCAAAAGGAGAGGAAAGCCCTTAAAATCCGGGAGGAGCTGGAGTAATCCCTATTCTTCGGATTCCTTCCTAGGTGCAGGTTTTCCAGCAAGTCCCAAGGATTTTGTCCTCGTGGGGGGCTCCCTCAGGCCAGCTGGAATCCAACCCGACTGGTTCCCAAAGGAACATGAACTGCCGGCTTCCACAGCTCTGAAACAATCCCTTTCCCAAATCACGCTGCCATTGTAACGCAGAAAATAATTCAAAGGGAAAATAAATGTATTTTTAATTGGTTTTAGTGTTATGTGAACCGTAGTGTGCTAAGTTCAAAGCTTGGGAAAATCCTCCTTTTTCACTCTGTCTCTCTCAAAATCGTTGGTTTGGTCCTGGCAGAATGGTAAAAGATTTGAAAATCTGAGAGAAAATTACAGCAAAATCTATGATCTGCTGTGTACTGCTAAAGGCAGCCAAGCCTCACCTTCCAGGTATTGACCAGCCTGGAATATTGCAATCATTAATGCCAAAAGTCCACAATTAATTCCTCACTAAAACTTCCCATATGTTGTATTCAAACATCAGAGAACACAATCCATTTCCCTGCCCTCGGCACCCAGGTGAGCTTGAGAACCCGACTGTGCCCAGGTGGAAAAAGCAGAATTTTCAGCTCTGCTTGACACGGAGCAAAGAAAGGGCCGAAAAAAGGACAGAGTTCCGAAATTCTGAGCTTACCTTGAGCTGCTCTGCCTTGTCCTGCAGGGAGAGGCGCAGGGACACGTGCAGGAGGGAGGAGAGCAGGGCCAGGTGGCTCCGAGCCCTGGCAGAGCCGAGGAGGAGCAGTGGGGACACCAGGGACAGCAAAAGGGACAGGACGAGGAAGGGCTGGGCTGAGTCACCTACAGCAAACAAGGAACACCCAAGAACACCTCGGATCCAGCCTGGCAGGGGCTGGGCACGCAGGACATGTGAGTTACACTCCTTGAGCCTCTTGGGATAGCTGGGTATGATTCTTTCAGCCACTCCACGCCGGAGCCAAGTGGGGAAAAGCAAAATAGTTCAAACATCCACGCCCTGAGCTCTCATGGGCTCCACAATGCCACCAGGAATTGAGGGATCAATCCCAGAGTGGCTGGGGGAAGGCTCTGCCACAAAGCTGTGCTTCCACTCTGCTGTCCTGCAGGAAAAGTCAGGGCAGTGCAGGGGGAAAGGCACAGCAGGTGCTTTAACGCCCAAAAAAAGAGAACAAAACTTGCAGGAGCTCCCAAGATCCTCCAGCAGGAGAGCACAGACAGGACAGCAGGAGCAGGGCAGCAAAAAGCAAATGGAAAAAAGTGCTTTTGCAAAAAAAAAAAACCAAACCAGCAGCAGCAGAGCTGCACATTAGGGGAGGAAGGATGGGAAGGATGAGAAGGATGGGAAGGAGTTACCTGGGGGAGAGGGGCCGGGACAGCCTCTGGGAGCTGGAGCTGGTCCAGGTGAGGCGCTGCTCACCCAGCCCTGACAGCTCTGGCCCTGTCCCTATCCCTGCTCTGTCTCTGTCCTTGCTCTGTCCCTGTCCCTGCTCTGTCCCTGGCCCTGCTCTGCCCCTGTTCTGGCCCTGCTCTGCCCCACAATCAGCCCAGGGAGTGCTCACAAACACTGGGTGCAAACACAGCTGGGGTGGAGCAGCCCCGTGCCCCTCCCCAGCCCTCTCCGGGTGTTTTCTGTTCTCAGCTCCCTGGCCACCCCAACCTGCTCCAAGGCACCTCAGGATGCCTGGCTCTGGGGCAGCCCCTCACCACACTGGTCTGGGAATGGTGACATTGGGCTGAACACCCACAAACCCCTTCCCAACCTTTCCCAAAATGCATAAAAAACCCCAAAGTTCTTTTGCTGGCACGACTGTTTGCAGTGCCAGCGTGGCTCCTAATCCCCGTGCAGTGTGCAGACTGACTAAGTGCTGATATTTTGGAGCCTTTGTCACGATTTGCTGCTCCCCCAGGTGAGTCACGGGGCCCACGCTCACACTGGGGGTGTCTGCAGCGGGCAGAGCTTTTTGTTCCCAGTTTTCACAGCGCCTCAGTCAATAAAAGCTGGCTTTGCAAAGTGAGGTTTCCACGGGCAGTCAGAACACCAAGAAAAAAATCCCAATATTTTATGAAGGAATATGAAGGAACACATCACAATCCCAGGATCTGTTCCCCGACTGACTTGCTTGCACCATCCAGCTGGCGCTGTCATTTCGGGGTTGCTTTATGGGTTTGGGTATAATTCTGTGATTAACCATGATAAGGAAAGGAAAACAGATTTGTCACCAGAGCTGTGCTGGCTGTGGAGGGTGTCAGGGGTTTCAGGGATGATGAGGAACCTGCAAGGGTGGAAACAGAGCAGGAATCTGCACCCAGCACCTCAGCAGGGCGTGGGGAGGGAGGGGAGATCCTGATTCCCTCAGCGCTGGGTCAAGCATCTTTCTCATTTTCTCCTTGGTGTAAATCCCTGCCTGCCACAAGCTCAGGTGGTATCCCATGAGTTCAGTCTCAAAATCCCATGCAGAGACAGGATCTGTTTTAGGAATGGTCTCTGGATTGTTCCTGTGGTGCTGGGAGCAGAGCTGATCCCTGGGCTGAGGCACAGAATCCCAGCCTGGCTGTGAAACCACTCACCCAGGCAGTAATGCTGGACTAATTGTCTTCTTTATTTTTAGTTTTTGGCCTTTATCCCCTGCTTAAAATATTATTGTGAAATGATTTTGAAATGCAAGATGTAAATATTTAATTCTGGAAATGCTTCATTTCTGTAAGAGAAGGTAATGAAATTCACTGTGAGTTTGCACCATATTTTGCCTTCTATGGATCTGTTTGCTCCTAAAATGTCTTGGAATTCAGCCTTAAAACTTTAATATTCATCATGAAGGAAGTAATTTGGATTATCATGTCCTTCACCTGTGAATACAAGAATGACAGTGCTCCTTTTCCTCCAAAAAAGGCTTTTCCTAGAACTGAGCCATCACAGTGAGCTTTATCCTGATTAATTTTTCCCAGTTGTGTGGACAATGAACCATCCATTCCTCCAGGTGTCTTTCAACTCCTCAATATTCTTTTCTAGTAATTTCAAAACCATCCCATATTTTCAGAGAGGGGCACACAATGAGTTTTATTTTGCCTAAATGGGAATTATTTAGCTGGGTGGCAGCCACAGAAAACCTCCAAAGCTCAGGAAACCGTGCTGCTCTCATGATTTTTCAGCACCCAAAATGCTATTTTTTCTTTCTGAAAATCTCAGACCAGAGGGGCACACAATGAGTTTTATTTTGCCTAAATGGGAATTATTTAGCTGGGTGGCAGCCACAGAAAATCTTCTCCAAAGCACAGGAAACCATGCAGCTCTCGTGATTTTTCAGCACCCAAAATGCTATTTTTTCTTTCTGAAAATCTCCAATGAAGCTGTCACCAAATAAATCTTCCTCCCCTGCAGGAAATGCTCAGCTCATGCATCTGACAGCTGCATAAAACTTCCTGTTCATTAATGGCACAGAGCTCCCAACAATTATCAATGATTAACCAGCTTCTTTTATTACTGTCCAGAACGAGCACCAAGAGCATTCAAATATTGACAGTCGAGGAGCAGATGACTCCTGGCCTATATTTGCATCTGCTTTTGCCACACGTGGTCTGGAGAGGGGCTGATGTGTGGATTTAAGGTGAGGGTTTCCATCTGGCTGCTGCTGTCAAGGTTTATTCAGCAGAGCACGAGGGATGAGCAGCAAAACCTCCCTGGAGGGAGGGAGGACAGAGGGAACCTGCAGGAGAACAGCTGAGCAAAAAGTAAAATTAGGCACAACTCCAGTGGAATTCTGACAGTTTGGAACAAACTGGAAATGAGGTTTTGACTCAGCTTTGATGTTTCACTCTGAAGAGAATGGATGGAGTGAATCAGGGATTCT
>JAJEOU010000896.1:20000-92276 GCA_021534815.1 Acrocephalus arundinaceus
CAAGGGAAAACTTCTCAAGAAAGCTTCTTCTCAAAACAACCTTGGCAAACAACTCTCCTTTCTCAGAACAATCTTCTCCAGGTGCTGTTTTGCTGTTTCTCTGGTTTAACCAATTAGAGAGGTGTCGTTCCCATTCACCAATCATGTTGAGTCTGTATCGGAACAACTTATAAAAAGTAGTAAGAATTAGACAATAAAGCTTTTTCTGTGCTCTTTGCCTTCTGAAATATTTGGAGTCTTTCATTTTTTGTGTCCTACAATGACACAGCACTGCTTATGGACTCGGGGTTTTGGGATTGAATCCCTGGAGCTCTCTCTGGGTACAGCTGTGCCCTCATTCCCCTGCTTTCCATCCCTGATAAACAGGAGGGTTTGTCACTCTGGTCACCTCTGCTCCTCCTGCCACACCTGTGTCCTCCACCACTTCACACCTCACACTTTGAGGCTTGACATTTCCTTTTCTCAAACGCTGCTTTTCAAATTCTTCCTTCAAATGTTGGTGAACGCAGTGAGCAGCCCCTGGCAAAGCCTGGGCCACAGAGCATGGACAAACCAAATATTTCAGACAGCTCCAAAGGACATTGGCTGCCACCTGAAAAAAACCATCAGTCTGGGATAACAACAGTTCTGCTGATGTGCTTTTGGAATAACATCAAATAAAACATTTTAGCACTCAAGAAAATCTCTTAGTAGAGATTCAGACCCTTAATAAGGAAAAATGGGTTTGGTATCTGCTGAAACTACCCTTGTCCTGCCTGGGTTTGGAAGTCCTGGCTCACTCCTGGAGCCAGCAGAATCCTTGCCTCAGCCAGGTCTCACCTGCAACAGCAATTCCACTGATGGTTCAATAATTCAGATGGCATCCAGGTAGCTGCAGGAAAGAAGATTCCTAACAACCAACAACGTTCCTTCACACTGTTCCTACCAAATGAGATTATTGTATCCACCAAAATTTCTGTTATTGCAGCAAGCATCAGTTTTGTCCTTGATTTGGTCTTTCCTTCGAATCCGCTTTCGGGTTCCTGGAGGGTTTGACAGTGATTCCAATCTGAGCTGGTGGGATTCCAGTCTGATCTCCTGAGATTCCAGTCTGGTCAGCTCATCCTGCGGGGACGGCTCTGGAAGTTTGTCCTTCCAGATGTGTTTGGTCTGGCTCAGAGCTGTCCCTGTGTTTATTTTTATGCAATCGCTCTGCCCTCTGTTTATGAATTTGGGATTAGAGAGAGCTCCAGGGAAGTCTGGTTAAGCCCAGTGGATTTCTCTGACCCATGGGATTCGCATCATTTCCCCACAGAAACCCCCTGGGAGCCCCCGTGCTGCCCCCACACCAAAGGCCAGCTGGGATATCGGATTCAGGATTATTGGAAACACAGGTTTGGGCTGCCCAAAATCCCTCTGGGACTTGCTACAGGATCTTGGCTCACTTGGCAACTGCCACAGGGGAGTTTGGAGCTGATTCTGCCTCACCTGTCCTCAAACCCAAGGGTCTGGACATCATTTACTCAACTCCTTCTGGCTTCTGTGTCCTGCACCTTCCAGGGCTGGAAAACATTCCCTGCCCTGCCTTTCCTCCCTGGCAGAGGGTGCCACAAGATAATCAACCTCAGTTTAAAGTTTCTGATCCTTTTCCTCTTTGGTAGAGGATGCCACAAGATAATCCACCTCAGTTTTAAGATTTTGACTCTTTTCCTCCCTGGTAGAGGGTGCCACAAGATAATCAACCTCAGATTTAAGTTTCTGATCCTTTTCCTCTTTGGTAGAGGGTGCCACAAGATAATCCACCTCAGTTTTAAGATTTTGACTCTTTTCCTCCCTGGTAGAGGATGCCACAAGATAATCCACCTCAGCTTTAAGATTTTGACTCTTTTCCTCCCTGGCAGAGGTGCCACAAGATAATCAACCTCAGTTTAAAGTTTCTGATCCTTTTCCTCTTTGGTAGAGGATGCCACAAGATAATCCACCTCAATTTTAAGATTTTGACTCTTTTCCTCCCTGGCAGAGGTGCCTCAAGATAATTAACCTCAGATTTAAGTTTCTGACTCTTTTCCTCCCTGGGAGAAAGTTTCACAAGATAATCAACTTCAGATTTAAGTTTTTGACTCTTTTCCTCTTTGGTAGAGGGTGCCACAAGATAATCAACCTCAGATTTAAGTTTCTGAGCGTTTGGAACTCAAAATGAGGGTCTCTCAAGCAGCCTTGTGCCTTCCAAGCCTTTGCAGGTACTTCCAGCCACTTCCCCCCCCTGCAAAGGAATTTTCTGTCTGTTCTCTTCTGCCTCCAGCCAAGGACAAACCTGGCTGGTGAGCTGCACCTGTCTGTGCACGTTTGTGCAGCTCAAACTGGAAGTGACATTTTTACTCTTTAATTGCCTACTCTGGAAAAAAAATTAATCTTTTCAAACCCTCTGGGTTTCCTCCACGCTGCTACAGCACCAACTGTTGTCTCTGTGCTGTTAAAACAGACAGACTGTGGTGGCTGAGGGGAGAGTTTGGCTGCACCAGAGCTGTTCCTGCCATGCCAGACCCATGGGCAGGTTTGTTTTGAGCATCTTGAGTAAAATCCTAAGTCCCAGCTGTGAAAATAAAATGTGGGTGCTGATGGGTCAAGGACATACTCATACATCCTTTAGAAATCATACATCCATTAAAAATATTGTCCTTGTGGTTGTCTTTCAATTAAAGAAATGCAACCAAGAGAAGTTGATTTGAGCATTGATATTTGGGTAATTAGAAGTAATTTAAATGGGTTTTTAACTCTCAAATTTCTCTCTTTAGAGAGAACCAGCTGTTATGATTGACTCCTAGTCCAGCTTTACCCATTTGTTCCCATTTTGGACAAAAAAACCAATTTAAGCATGAAAACCCCTTGTGGAGATGCCTCATGTGCAGGCAGAGGTGGAGGGGGAGGTAAATGCCAGCCCATGACTCAGCTGTGTCCCAAGCCACACGACCTGAACCACTCTCACTCTAATGTTAGCTTCATTTTTTTGTTTCTCAGATGGAGTTTTTGTGTTGTTAAATTGGTTCCCCGGGGTCAGAGAGGCCGTGCTGGTGTTTCCAGGTGCGGTTAATGATTTAAGGTGACTCATATGTCAGGGCTCACAACAAACCCAGCCGTGACTCAGGAAGGGATTTTTTTATCATTGTTGTTGACATGATGTGTGCTCACAGAATTTTAAAAGAAAGAGGAGTAATAGATATTTTAGCAGAGGTTTTTTTGGTGTTTGTAACTCTGTGAGGGGATTAGCTCACAGATTATTATCAGGGCCAGCCTAGATGTCCCAGAAGGGAGCAGGGCCTGGGCTCCTGCAGCTGCTGCAGCGCTGGGTTGACAGAGGACACCGTGGTTAATTAATGTTTTTTGCAGCTGGCATGTGACCTGCAGAGGGGACACACGGGGGACAAGGGAAGGGAGATCTCTGCACCCTGTGGCACTGCTGGGGTTGCCGAGTGCAAGAGGCAGAATTGTTCCAGGCCTCATCCAAGTGCATCCAAAGCCCAGGGAAAGGATCCCAGCCCAGGGAAAGGATCCCATCCATTTTAGTCAGCCCTGGAAAGCACCTTTGGTGTGAGCAGGGATGAACAACCAGAACGGGGTGCACAACCACAGGGCTGCTCTGGGAGGGACACCAAAGCTCCTCCATGCACCCCTGCCATGCTCAGGGACATTTCCCACTGTCCACGGTGCTCCAGCCCAGCCTCAGACACTTCCAGGGGTGAGGCAACCACAGGGCTGGGCTGGGAGGGACACCAAAGCTGCTCCATGCACCCCTGCCATGCTCAGGACATTTCCCACTGTCCACGGTGCTCCAACCCAGCCTTGGACACTTCCAGGGGTGAGACAACCACAGGGCTGGGCTGGGAGGGACACCAAAGGTGCTCCATCCACCCCTGCCATGCTCAGGACATTTCCCACTGTCCACGGTGCTCCAACCCAGCCTTGGACACTTCCAGGGGTGAGGCAACCACAGCTGCTCTGGGAATTCCATCCCTCACAGGCAGGAATTCCTTCCCAGCCAGGGATCATGGAGGGAATGGTTTCCACACGTCACTGTCCCCTGCTAGAGGCAGCATCAACAGAAGCTGAGGGTTTGGTCAGAAATAAAGAATGAGCTTGAAGCGTTGAGTCAGAGCAGAAATCCCATTGGGAAATGGTGGGCGCATTCCGTAAAATGAGAATTCCTCAGCAAATATTACTAACAGCCTCAGTATTCTGTTCCATAAATGTCACTTTTTGGAATGCTGCGGACAGATAGGAACTATTTTTTTTTTCTCCCAGGAAAAAATTGGTTGGGAATTCTGAAAGCATCTTTATTGTATTTGTGTTTGTATTTGTATTTGTATTTGTGTTTGTGTTTGTGTTTGTGTTTGTATTTATACAGTATTTGTGTTTGTGTTTGTGTTTGTATTTGTACTGTATTTGTATTTGTATTATTTGTATTTGTACTGTATTTGTGTTTGCATTTGTTTGTGTTTGTATTTGTATTTGTGTTTCTATTTCTACTGTGTTTGTGTTTGTATTTGTGTTTGTATTTGTATTATTTGTACGGTATTTGTGTTTGCATTTGTATTTGTATTTGTACTTGTATTTGTGTTTGTGTTTGTATTTGTTTGCATTTGTATTTGTACCTGTATTTGTGTTTATATTTGTGTTTGTATTTATATTTGTACCATATTTGTGTTTGTGTTTGTATTTATATTTGTACTGTATTTGTATTTGTGTGTTTGTATTTGTATTTGTACTGTATTTGTATTTGTATTTGTGTGTTTGTATTTGTATTTATATTTGTACTGTATTTGTATTTGTATCTGTGTGTTTGTATTTGTATTTATATTTGTACTGTATTTGTATTTGTATTTGTGTGTTTGTATTTATATTTGTACTGTATTTGTATTTGTGTGTTTGTATTTGTATTTATATTTGTACTGTATTTGTATTTGTATCTGTGTGTTTGTATTTGTATTTATATTTGTACTGTATTTGTATTTGTATTTGTGTGTTTGTATTTGTATTTATATTTGTACTGTATTTGTATTTGTATTTGTGTGTTTGTATTTATATTTGTACTGTATTTGTATTTGTATTTGTGTGTTTGTATTTATATTTGTACTGTATTTGTATTTGTATTTGTGTGTTTGTATTTGTATTTATATTTGTACTGTATTTGTATTTGTATTTGTGTGTTTGTATTTATATTTGTACTGTATTTGTATTTGTATTTGTGTGTTTGTATTTATATTTGTACTGTATTTGTATTTGTATTTGTGTGTTTGTATTTGTATTTGTACTGTATTTGTATTTGTGTGTTTGTATTTGTATTTATATTTGTACTGTATTTGTATTTGTATTTGTGTGTTTGTATTTGTATTTGTACTGTATTTGTATTTGTATTTGTGTGTTTGTATTTGTATTTGTATTTGTGTCTGTATCTGTATTTCTCTTGTCCTGCAAATTTCACACCAGAAACTTCCGATCCTGGCGCTTGCCCAAGCCCGGACTTTGGGGAGTTATAAATAACAGCCAGGAAGTTCTGCACGTACCACTGCTTTGGGTAATGTTTGATGGGGGTCAGTGTGCAATGAACTCCTCAGGTAACGGAGTGCAGTGGACAATTATTGCCTGACACTTCAGTTTTCTATTTGGATCATTTGACCTTTTAATTGAGCACTTAACCTGGAGGTTTACACAGTTCGAGGCCATGCTCAGGGGAGAAAAAAACCCCACTATTACATATATTCTCCTCCAGATTTCCAATTAAAGGGAAAATACGAGAAAATTCACTTTTCCTGTGGCTGCTGGCTGGTGTTGGAGCTCCCAGGAGGAGGGCAGGGGTGTTTGGGGTGTTTGTGGGGTTTGGGGTGTTTGATTTCCCGGCGGGGCAGAGTGGGTCAGGCACTCCGGGCTGGGATGGGCTGCACTCGTTGGCCTCTCCCTTATCACAGGAGGGATTCCTGCTGGGGTGAGCTGGGTTTGTGTGCACACACAGCAGGGCTGGAGCCCTGGGTGTTTTCCCCAAGGCTGGAGGGGTTTTATGAAGTGCAGAGAAGTTTGAGTTTGCTGGTCATTCACTCAGCAAACCCTCCAGGACTGAGGAAAGGCTGGAGGAGACACAGCCAGGGCTGGGCTGTTCCTGCTGCTGTGGGCTCTGCATGGCTCCTGAGCATTCCCAACCTGCCCTGATGCTCCAGGCACTGCCTGACCGCATTCCTGAGGGCCCAGCCTGCTCCCAAAGGGAATTCTGCTGAAAACGGTGCTTGGAGAAGCCACACCATGATAAAATATATATATTTATTCTTCCTCGTGGACTTTCTGCAGCTCTGGTGGATCAGCCAGCTGCTAAAACGGGTTGTAACACAACCAAAGAAGTAGCTTGAGGATTCAGAGACTTTGTTTGGTTTTTTTTCCCACTCTTAAAAGTGGCCAATAAAAGATGAAAAGGTGGGAACTGCTTTCCTTCAGATCAGCGACTGCTGAAAGCCAGGGCAGTGCTCTTACTCACGGGCAAGCCTGATAATCCCAGCAAACTCACTCATCCCTGCTCCAAGAGGAATTTATTCCAGCCCAGATCACGCAGTTCATTGCTGTAGGAAGGAGGAACAACCTTTTGCAATATCCTTTTGCTACTGGATTTTTCCTACCGGCTTGCCCAAGAATGTTGAAGAGAATTCGACGAGACCTTTTTGCACCACTGGCTGCCCAATGTTTTTGTTGGTAGCAACACAAAAGTTGCAAGTTTGTGCAATGGGTGGGTGGGGGAATAACTGAGAATGAGAAGGCAAGCTCAGGGTTTAGGGTGTGGGATTTAGGATGCTTCTGCTTTGGGTGAGACAGAGAGGGAGAGGAAAAGAGAAAGAAATTCAGCACAGAAGCAGTTCTAGCTGAAAATTTTTAGTGAAATTGTAGAGAAGAAACAGGTTTGGGAGATAATTTCTCTAAACATTTTCATGGCTAAGGAAAAACAGTGGCTACAAAGACTTTTACATCTCTGAATATTTTCCGTATCCTCTGTGCAAACCAAGTGGTCTTGAGTCAAGCCCTGCTGGACAAAACCTCCACAATTTTCTTTGTTGACAGTTCTGGCTGGAAAAAACCCAGCAATTAACACAGAAAATTAATGACAGCCTCTCTGTTAGAACAAACTCCTCAAGGTAATGGCTGATGGAGCTTTAATGATGTCTCCAGAAAATGGGAATGGTCATTTCCAGCACAGCCAGCTGTGATTCTATCATTTTAACCATCACTGCCAACCCAGGAAATATTGCTGAGAGCTGGTGGAAATCTTGCTCTGAGTGTGCCTGTGACAAAGAATATTTCACTTGTGAGAGCAGGGAAGAGCAACCAGCCATTGTCTGGTTTTATTATTTGTCTCAATCCCATCCAGTTGAGAAAATATAGAAACAAAGAACACTTTATTTCTCATGTTATCATAAATATGGATTAATCCTCTGAACCTTACAGGAAAGCTGAGGGTGCTGCAGGGTCCAAAAGAGGGGAAATCCACACGAGCTGAGAGGAATGCTGGCGTTTCTCACCAATAAACACCATGTGCCCTGGGATGATCAAAGCTGCTGCAGAAGCTCAAATATTATCCTTGGAGCAGAGCCACGACCACTGAGCTTTGTTTCTTCCTTCACCTTTCAAGTAAAAGTCTCGTTACTCATGAGGGAGTCACACAGTGCTCTGCAGCAATCCTGGCCTGCTCTTCCTCCTGCTCCTGCTGCTCTGTGCCGAGGTCACACGGCTGCAGGGTGCTGTCACCCACACTCTGACACCAACTCCTGCCTGCTGCACCCTGGGGGAATTTTGGGGTCACACCCCGACCCTTGTTATCTTTGAAAAATCTCTTAAAATTACCCGGATTTTTTATTTCTTCTGACTCCATCATTCTGCCCTGCTTTTCAGACTCTGAATGGTTCCTAACGTGGTGATCTTTGGGAAATCTGGGGAAATGTGCAGCTGAGAGCTGTGAGCCTGCATCCCACCTGAGCCTGCATCCCCCCTGAGCCTGAATCCCACCCAAACCTGCATCCCACCCAAACCTGCATCCCCCCTGAGCCTGAATCCCACCCAAACCTGCATCCCTCCCACCTCAGCCTGCATCTCACCCCAGCCTGCATCCCCCCTGAGCCTGCATCCCCCCAAACCTGCATCTCACCCAAACCTTCATCCTCCCTGAGCCTGCATCCCCCCTGAGCCTGCATCCCCCCAAACCTGCATCTCACCCAAACCTTCATCCTCCCTGAGCCTGCATCCCCCCTGAGCCTGAATCCCACTCCAGCCTGAATCCTGTGGGCCTGATATTTCTGGGTCTGAGAGAATTCTTAGCCTGCTAGCACCTCTCTAATCCCTTTGGTTAAGTCAGAAAAACAGCAAAACACCACCTGGGCAAGATTGTTTTGAGAAAGAATTAATTGTTTTCCAAGATTGCTTTGAGAAGAAAACCTTGTTGGAGAAGTTTTCCCTTGGGAAGGAGTTGGCAGCTGCTAGCAGGCTAAAATCTCTCAGACCCAGAAACATCAGGCCCACAATCCTGTGTTATTATCACCGTCCCTAATACAATAGTGACAAAAAAAGAAGAGATTTTTATGTTTCAGGCAGCAGCTTGAGCCTTTGGGAAAGCCAAGGATGTAATTGTCCCACTCTGGCCTGAGGAATCATAAGGAGGAGCCCAAAGAGTCCTTGCAGATGTTCTCTTGTCCCTCCACCTGTTGTTTTTCCAATGGCAAAGATGATTACAAAGAGGTGCAGCTCTAAATGACCAGTCATACTCATTGTACCAAAATTCTGTATCCAGGAGTGTGTCTGTCAATAAACGTTCACTGTAACACCCTCCAAAGAAGATTGGAGTTTTGTATCGTTATTTCTGCCATCTCAAATATTCTAACGATAATCCTGGCGGGCCCTTCGCTGGTTTTTGTGCGTTTCTGGCTGAAAAAAACCTCTCAGGTTGAAGGTTTCCCCCTCACCCCATGCCCCAGCCCTGGTTACCCATTAAACCCCCTGCTATTAATAGCAGAGCACGGGGGGAGTGCAGGTTCAGCCGGTGCGTTCTCCTGTGAGGTGTGCCAAAAATAGACACACAAAAGTCCAACCCTGATGAAACTTTAACTATTTTTAGTAAAAAACCCTCACATACTATACTAACCAACTGATCCCTGACACTCACGTCCGAATTCCTCAGAGTGGAATAATTGACATTTAAAAATGTCCGTAATAAAAATGTCCAAAATAAAATAATATATGGAATAAACGTGTTGAAAAACCACATCATCTGTTGTATTTACAGATTATATTTAATATCACTGTTGGCTGTATTTCTAAATTAATGTATATCTTTTTTTCCCCCTGCTTTTCAGCTGATGAGGCGAAATGAAGCTCAAGGAGGTTTCGGTGTGTTTTATTAACTGCAATCAATGATGGGCTGGTGATGGAGCTGAAGGTGTTTCAAACCAAGATTTGGGGCAGGCTGAGAAAACAGCCCAGGGAATGACAGAAATTGGGTGGGTGGGGGATTCCAGGAGGGAAGGGGAAGGATTCTGACTGAGATGAGCCCTGAGGGTGAGGATTGATGGATCCTCAATCCCTAACCAGGAAAATCTGCAGAGGTGCAGCACGAAATGAGAGCAGAGAACTCTGAGAGGAACAGAGGAGGTGGAGTCCTCCTGCTTTTGATAATGACAGAATTCACTTTGAGTTAGATGCTGCTCCCTGAGATTTTAGAATTTTTACTATTAATGCCATATTTATGATTTCTGTGAGAAGATGAGAAATTCCTGCCCAGCCTGCAGGAAATGGCTCAGGAGCAGTTTCCCCAGGCTGACACTGCCTCTCACAGCCTGGCTCTCATGCCAGAGATACAAAGCTCCATTGCTGCATTAACAACTGAAAATAAATCAGTTGGCTCTGCACAGACAAGGTAGAAATGGCTGCACATTTCTGAGAGTTTCAATGCTATCCACACACAAGAAGGTTCAACTTTTGGCAGAATTTAAGTTTTCCTGCTCGAGATTGTCCAAGGTTTTCACACCGTTCAGTGGTGCTGGCTGGGGCCTGATGTTGCTGTGCCTGAAGGTGTTTGGGTGGAGCTGCTTTCTAAAAATCAAAACATGCCACGAGACTGAGGTGGTTTCCATGAAATGCCCTTTCAGAATGAAAATGAAGAGTTGTTGACATAATAATGTTGAAAACTGCAGGTTTGGAGCTTGACTGGAAGAAAAAAATCTTTGTCCTGGACGAAGCTCTTCTAACAGCCCTGCTAATCTTAAAAACAACTCCAAGTTTTCCAAAAGATTCCTTCCCATTAGATTTGCATCCAGCTGATGTGTTTTCACTCTCCCAAATTTTTGCTAAAAATCTTTTATTCAAGCAGGTTTTCAAGCACGGAAGAATTTTAAATTTCAAGATTGTCTAGAAAAATATCAACCCTGGTTCCCATGGTTTAGCATGGCTGGTGTGGGGCACTGACACTGTGTGACCCCCCTGCTTTCACCTTCCTCAGAAAAATATTATTTCCACATCTCTGTTTGCCCAGGGGCTCTGATTTCTCCCAGAAATTCCAGTTGCTCCTGCTATTTTAATTTTTCCGTGGATTCCATTGACTTCTATAAATAGCACACTCCTCTCCATGTCACAAATCTGTTTTGACCAAAAAAAAGAAAAAAAAAAGAAAAAGAAAAAAGAAAAAATAAATAAAAAGAAAAAAAAAGAAAAAAAAAAAGAAAAAAAAAATTTCTAGCCTGGCAGGGCTCTGGGTGCCAAGCACAACCCCAGAGGGGCTCAGAGGAAGCAGCAGCTTCCCCGAGGGTTGTTGAATATGCAAAAAAAACCCTCAGCTTCCTCGGGGGATGTTGAATATGCAAAAAAACCCCTCAGTCCTCGGTGTTTCTGAGGGCACAGGCCAGAGCCTGCTGCAGCATCAAAGCACAGATCAAACATTTGGCACCAGCAACAACCCCTGCAGGCAGCACAATGTGCTATTTTTAAACCTTTATTCCATTCATGGGTACCCACAGACAAATAAAACTTTCCCCCTCTCTGCTGGCTGGGATTCTTTAAGCCATGAATTTCCCTTTCCGTTCTGCCTTTGGGCAAGAGGAGCTTTGCAAGGGTTGTGAATCAGTTTGGAGCTTCTGTCCTGTCTGGAAAATGTCTCAGGGCACACCTTCCCCTGCCTCCCTTGGCAGGCTTCCCTCAGAGCCTGGCCCTGTGCTGGGAACTCGTCTGGCCACTGCTCAGCAACAAAAATACCTTTTGTAATTCTTTTCCCATTCCAAGCAGAAGGGAAGTCCCCTCCTGAGAGAGGTCCTTGCGTATCCAAAGTGAAATTTTGGTGTTTAGAACAAAAAAACCCTAAAATCCTGCTGGTTTCTGGTGGCTCAATTTCACTTTAATATTGAAGAACCTGAGGGGCTGCATCTCAAACTCAATGGTTCAGCACCTGAAGTTCTCTGAGGAGGCCTTGGGGATCTCCTGGCTCCTTTGGCTGTTCATGGGGGTGGTTTTGTCCTTCCCAGCTGTGAGGAAAAAAGGTTTTTTTGTCAGGATCAAAGTCCCCTCCTGAGAGAGGTCCTTGCGTATCCAAAGTGAAATTTTGGTGTTTAGAACAGAAAAAACCCTAAAATCCTGCTGGTTTCAGGTGGCTTAATTTCACTTTAAGAACCTGAGGGGCTGAATCTCAAACTCAATGGTTCAGCACGTAAAGTTCTCCTAAGGGAGACCTTGGGGGTCTCCCTGCTTCCTTTGGCTGTTCATGGGGGTGGTTTTGTCCTTCCCAGCTGTGAGGAAAAAAGGTTTTTTTGTCAGGATCAAAGTCCCCTCCTGAGAGAGGTTCTTGTGTATCCAAAGTGAAATTTTGGTGTTTAGAACAGAAAAAAACTAAAATCCTGCTGGTTCTTAAATATTAAAGTGAAATTAGTGGCCTAATTTCACTTTAGTATTTAAGAACCTGAGGGGCTGCATCTCAAACTCAATGGTTCAGCACCTGAAGTTCTCTGAGGAGGGACCTTGGGGGTCTCCTGGCTCCTTTGGCTGTTCCTGGGGGTGGTTTTGTCCTTCCCAGCTGCGAGGAAAAAAGGGGTTTTTTGTCAGGATCAAAGTCCCCTCCTGAGAGAGGTTCTTGTGTATCCAAAGTGAAATTTTGGTGTTTAGAACAAAAAACCCACTAAAATCCTGCTGGTTTCAGGTGGCTTAATTTCACTGTAAGAACCTGAGGGGCTGCATCTCAAACTCAATGGTTCAGCACCTGAAATTCTCTGAGGACAGACCTTGGGGGCCTCCCTGCTTCAATACCTTGTGTAATTCTTCTCCCATTCCAACCAGAAGGGAAGTCCCCTCCTGAGAGAGGTTCTTGTGTATCCAAAGTGAAATTTTAGTTTTAGAACAGAAAAACCCTAAAATCCTGCTGGTTCTTAAATATTAAAGTGAAATCAGTGGCCTAATTTCACTTTAGTATTTAAGAACCTGAGGGGCTGCATCTCAAACTCAATGGTTCAGCACCTGAAGTTCTCTGAGGAGGGACCTTGGGGATCTCCTGGCTCCTTTGGTTGTTCCTGGGGGTGGTTTTGTCCTTCCCAGCTGCAAGGAAAAAAGGCTTTTTTTGTCAGGATCAAAGTCCCCTCCTGAGAGAGGTTCTTGCATATCCAAAGTGAAATTTTGGTGTTTAGAAAAAAAAAAAAACCCTAAAATCCTGCTGGTTTCAGGTGGCTTAATTTCACTTTAATATTTAAGAACCTGAGCATCTCAAACTCAATGGTTCAGCACCTGAAGTTCTCTGAGGACAGACTTTGGGGGCCTCCCTGCTTCAATACCTTTTGTAATTCTTTTCCCATTCCAAGCAGAAGGGAAGTCCCCTCCTGAGAGAGGTTCTTGCGTATCCAAAGTGAAATTTTGGTGTTTAGAATAAAAAAACCCACTAAAATCCTGCTGGTTTCAGGTGGCTTAATTTCACTTTAAGAACCTGAGGGGTTGCATCTCAAACTCAATGGTTCAGCACCTGAAGTTCTCTGAGGAGGCCTTGGGGATCTCCTGGCTCCTTTGGCTGTTCCTGGGGGTCATTTTGTCCTTCCCAGCTGTGAGGAAAAAAGGGTTTTTTTGTCAGGATCAAAGTCCCCTCCTGAGAGAGGTTCTTGTGTATCCAAAGTGAGATTTTGGTGTTTAGAACAAAAAACCCACTAAAATCCTGCTGGTTTCAGGTGGCTTAATTTCACTGTAAGAACCTGAGGGGCTGCATCTCAAACTCAATGGTTCAGCACCTGAAATTCTCTGAGGACAGACCTTGGGGATCCCCTGCTTCAATACCTTTTGTAATACTCTCCCCATTCCAACCAGACGAGAAGTCCCCTCCTGAGAGAGGTTCTTGCATATCCAAAGTGAAATTTTGGTGTTTAGAACAGAAAAAAACTAAAATCCTGCTGGTTTCAGGTGGCCTAATTTCACTTTAATATTTAAGAACCTGAGGGGCTGCATCTCAAACTCAATGGTTCAGCACCTGAAATTCTCTGAGGAGGGACCTTGGGGATCTCCTGGCTCCTTTGGCTGTTCCTGGGGGTGGTTTTGTCCTTCCCAGCTGCAAGGAAAAAAGGTTTTTTTTTGTCAGGATCAAAGTCCCCTCCTGAGAGAGGTTCTTGTGTATCCAAAGTGAAATTTTGGTGTTTAGAACAAAAAACCCACTAAAATCCTGCTGGTTTCAGGTGGCTTAATTTCACTGTAAGAACCTGAGGGGCTGCGTCTCAAACTCAATGGTTCAGCACCTGAAATTCTCTGAGGAGAGACCTTGGGGGCCTCTCTGCTTCAATACCTTTTGTAATTCTTCTCCCATTCCAACCAGAAGGGAAGTCCCCTCCTGAGAGAGGTTCTTGCGTATCTAAAGTGAAATTCTGGTGTTTAGAACAGAAAAAAACTAAAATCCTGCTGGTTCTTAAATATTAAAGTGAAATTAGTGGCCTAATTTCACTTTAATGTTTAAGAACCTGAGGGGTTGCATCTCAAACTCAATGGTTCAGCACCTGAAGTTCTCTGAGGAGAGACCTTGGGGGTCTCCTGGCTCCTTTGGCTGTTCCTGGGGGTGGTTTTGTCCTTCCCAGCTGCGAGGTCCCATCCCCAGACACAAACTGGTGCCACACTGCTGCTGGTGACTCCAGCAGTTCTGCAGCCAAGAGCTGACTCAGAGCAGTGATCCTGCTGAAAGCAGCCCTGCACAAAAAGGGTTTTTTTGTCAGGATCAAAGTCCCAGGATCCCTGCTCACGAAAGGGGGTGAAGGACAAGGGCTCATAACCGCTCTGTGAACCACGAAGTTCCTTGGGGTGCAATCTCCTCAGGGCTTTTATTGCAGGCCAGCCAACCACACCTAAAAAATTCCCCCAGCCACCCTCTCCTTTGGGATGGGTGTGAGCAGCTCCCAGGGCCTGGTTCTCTCCATTTCAGGAGAATTTAATTCCCACTGATGAGTTGTGTCTAAATGAAAGCATCATCTATAAAGATCAAGAAATAAAATATCCTTACAGTTATGGGCTTGAATTCTTCTCATCACTCTGTGACTCTTTGTGGCCCCAAAAACCCTTTTCAATCTGCACACAAATTTAATTTTATTTATATATATATATTCATATATACATATATGTATGTATACATATACATATATCTATTATTCATATTTTTATTTATTTATGTATTTAATAGACAGGTAGGATGCACCACTCATTCTGGAACTAATAAAGCTGATAAAATGATATTTCACTACCCAGCAAATGTTTCCCTCAGCCTGCCCTTCTCATCAGCCCTTCCAGGAGTGAGCACTTAGAAATGAACTGTGAAATATTGAATTTTCATAGGAAAACCAAATGCCTGATCCCTTCTGGAGCCAGCTTCCCTTCATGTGTTTGAACCACAGAACCACAGATTAATTTAGATCGGAAAAGAGCTCCAGGGGTCCAACCTCTGCCCAATCTCCACCTTGTCACCTAAACCAGGGCACTGAGTGCCACCCCAGTGGTGCTGGGAGCTCCCAATGAGAATGTCCAGGGTGCCCAATTACTCGAGAACTTTATATCATTAACTGCACATAAAATATCTCCTGTTTTCTTCTCTGTGCTTGATTTATTTTAGTGGAGTGTGCTTTGAAGCCTTTTACTTGAGTTGAAATTCTGAATGCTACAATGTGCACCAAAGATTTTCCTTCCCCTTGCCCTGACTTCCAACCACAGCCAGAGGGAAGACAGGATTGGGAAGGTAGGATTGGGAAGACAGGATTGGGAAGCCAGGATTGGGAAGGCAGGATTGGGAAGGCAGGATTGGGAACACAGGATTGGGAACACAGGATTGGGAACACAGGATTGGGAAGCCAGAACTGAGAAGACAGGATTGGGAAGGCAGGATTGGGAAGACAGGATTGGGAAGACAGGATTCTTCCAGAACAGGGCACAGATCAAAGATTCTTCCAGAATCTTCCAGGATTCATTCCAGAGCACCAACCCTTGGCACCTCCTGAGCAGAGCAGAAGGTGTGGATGATCCCAATTATCCTGTTTATGCTGCCCAGGATCTTGCTCCCAAACTCTTCCTTGTTCCACCTCTGCTCCCGTTTAAAATGACCAAAGTTTGGGCTTGGCTGAGGTTTCCCCTGTGCTCTCGGGGGCACAGACACTCACCCCAGCAGTCTGAGTTTGGTGTCTGCAGGCTGAGCTGGGGTGGCCTTTGCCCACGGCTGAGCTGGCTCCTGGCTGACCCCTGGGCAGATATCTGGGGCCCTTTGCCCTGGAGAAAAATGGGACAGGGCCTGGTTCAGGCCTTGGCCTCACCTGCCAAACTCCCCTGATTCCCGTTGGTGGCACTGAGATAACCAGGAGGGATTTTCTGAGGGAGCCTGGAAGCCTGGGGATGTGCAGCCCATTCTGCCTGAGGCCTCTCAAACCTTTCCTGCCATTACTTCCATAAATTTGGAGAACATTTTCCCTTTTTCACCTTGAGCCCTCTCAGTGCTGCTGGCAGTGCATCTGCAGTGAGTGCTGCAGCATTCCCCTGCTCCTGTGCTATCTCCTGGTTTTATGTGGAGCACAGTTCACCAGAGCATGAATCAGATGAGACTCTGATTTCCATTCCACTTTCGGAGTTGATAGTGGAGGGTAAAGTACCACAGACATGCAGGTTCCAATTTGGGGTAATTTTTGTCCTCCTGGCTCCTCTTTATTGCCCTGGCAGCAGCTGAACTCCAGTGCCTTCCCTTCTCCCTTCCCTTCTCCCTTCCCTTCCCTGCCTGGAGTTCACTCAACCCATGGAAAATCAGAGGCAAAGAGTTGGAACTTGTTGGGAGGAACATGCCCAAGGAAGCACAGGATAATTTCCCCTGGTTATTAAACACATTCCATTCCACACTTGTTTTGACATTGTCCCTTGGAGAAAAGTATTTTGTTTTAGAGAGAGGCCTCCTTGTTGCTTTTCGTGTCAGGAGTTATTGCTCCATAAGTGTTCAGCTCCATCCAAACCCTACAATGTAAAATTCTCTAAAATTCCTTCTGGATCCAAGTGCTACAGCTGAAATTTAATTTGTTAAGTTGTTCCAAATTGGAACAATTTAACAAATTGAGAATCCTGTCTTCTCAATCCTGCCTTCCCAATCCTGGCTTCCCAATCTTGGCTTCCCAATCCTGCCTTCCCAATCCTGGCTTCCCAATCCTCCATTCCCAATCCTGCCTTCCCAATCCTGCCTTCCCAATCCTGCATTCCCAATCCTGCCTTCCCAATCCTGCCTTCCCAATCCTGGCTTCCCAATCCTGCCTTCCCAATCCTCCATTCCCAATCCTGCCTTCCCAATCTTGGCTTCCCAATCCTGTGTTCCCAATCCTGCCTTCCCAATCCTCCATTCCCAATCCTGCCTTCCCAATCCTGCATTCCCAATCCTGCCTTCCCAATCCTGCATTCCCAATCCTGCCTTCCCAATCCTGCATTCCCAATCCTGCCTTCCCAATCCTGCATTCCCAATCCTGCCTTCCCAATCCTGCCTTCCCAATCCTGCCTTCCCAATCCTCCATTCCCAATCCTGCCTTCCCAATCCTGCATTCCCAATCCTGCCTTCCCAATCCTGCCTTCCCAATCCTGCCTTCCCAATCCTCCATTCCCAATCCTGCCTTCCCAATCCTCCATTCCCAATCCTGCCTTCCCAATCCTGCATTCCCAATCCTGCCTTCCCAATCCTGCCTTCCCAATCCTGCCTTCCCAATCCTCCATTCCCAATCCTGCCTTCCCAATCCTGCCTTCCCAATCCTGCCTTCCCAATCCTCCATTCCCAATCCTGCCTTCCCAATCCTGCATTCCCAATCCTGCCTTCCCAATCCTCCATTCCCAATCCTGGCTTCCCAATCCTGCATTCCCAATCCTGCATTCCCAATCCTGGCTTCCCAATCCTGCATTCCCAATCCTGCATTCCCAATCCTGCATTCCCAATCCTGCATTCCCAATCCTGCATTCCCAATCCTGCATTCCCAATCCTGCATTCCCAATCCCAATCTTCTGCAATCCTCAAAGATCACAGAACTGAGATAAAAACCGTGGACAAGAGTTGAAATTCAATGAAATCCATCCTCTGCTAGCAAAGAGGGTGGGAATATAGGAGATAAAATCCATACAGGAATAATGAGGTTAATGTTAACCAATTAATGAAGTTCTAGGGTCAAGAAAGAAAAACTCTTCTGGTTTAACTCTCTTCAACTCAAAAATACCCAAGAATAAGTGAATAAACACAATGTTCAACCTCATAATATAATATAATATAATATAATATAATATAATTAATATAACATAATATAATATAATATTCACACTTTTCTCCAAGCCTTGCCTGAAAGGAGACATAAAAAATAAAATGAAATGCAGCCACCCACACCTTGAGCTATCAGTGCTCAAAGGAATTCACACATCCAGGGTAATGAGCTGCTGGTAGCTTCGATCTCAATCAACCTCTTGTTTAATTATCTGAAGCCCAAATCAGCTTTTTTCTGCTAAAGCTACAACTCCTCCATGAATTTTCAAGATATGTGCCCCAAAGGACTGAAAATTGTCCAACTTTCTCCTTTTCCAAGAAGTGATAATGGATTAAAAACCCACCCACGTGCAGTGCCAGTGAATTAAAAATGGAATTTCACATTTTTCAAATGAGGCACATTTCTGAACATTTGTCCTGAAATGAACTTCAGCAGTGAGCAATTAGTTTTTAATTGATTGTTAAGAATTAACAATCAATTAAAATTAGAATTAATTAGAATTAGAATTTTAATTAGAATTAGAATTTTTTAAATTAGAATTTTTAAAATTAGAATTAATTAGATTTTTTCTTTCTTTCTTTTTTTGGTTTTTTTTTTGTTTTGTTTTGGTTTGGTTTGGTTTTTTTTAGATTTTGGGGTTATTTTGCACCATTAATTGAAGCATTGACAGAGATGTGAATTCTGCCTCTGGTTGTTGAGCACAGAGGTCCTGCTCAGGCTGGAAGGGACAAACCTGAGCATTTTCTGTCACTGGTGAGAGCAGGGAAAGGTGCCTGGATCCCTCTGACTCAGAGCAGAGCACAGATCAAATAATCCAGATTGCCAGGCCTGAAGACTGGAATTGGGCATTATCCATTAAAAAACATGGATTTTTGGCTCCAGCTTTGCCTTTTCAATTCCAACATGCCCAAAGCCTGAACAGAATTCACTTCCTTTTGGACAGGTAAATCTCTCTCCCTTCCTTGTTGGGGCCAATTAATTCCCAATAAAAGTGATGATCCGGCTGCCTTCCTCCAAGGAGTGACTGCAGGAAATAATCACAGGGAAGTGGTGCTGAAATGGGAATTCTGAATGAGGGACTCGTTTCAAAGCAGCAAAAGGACTGCACTGGGTTTATCCTGCTGGGCAAAAAGGGTTCCCAGATATTTATTAATTAACATTTATTAAATCAGGGCATCCTGTTGGGCAAAAAGGTTTCTCAGATATTTATTAGTTAATATTTATTAACTCAGGGTATCCTGGTGGGCAAAAAGGTTTCTCAGATATTTATTAATTAACATTTATTAATCTCAGGGCATCCTGTTGGGCAAAAAGGTTTCCAGATATTTATTAATCAATATTTATTAAAATATTATTTATTTTCTGATTGGCAAAAAGGTTTCCCAGATATTAATTAATTAACATTTATTAACTCAGGGCATCCTGATTGACAAAGAAATTTCCTAGATATTTATTAATTAATATTAATTAATCTCAGGGCATCCTGATTGGCAAAAAGGTTTCCCAGATATTTATTAATTAATACTTATTAATCTCAGGGCATCCTGCTGGGCAAAAAGGTTTCCCAGATATTTATTAATTAATATTTTTTTAACTGAGGGCATCCTGCTAAACAAAAAGGTTTCTCAGATATTTATTAATTAATATTTTTTAACTCAGGGCATCCTGATTGGCAAAAAGGTTTCCCAGATATTTATTAAATTTTATTAAAATATTTATTTTCTGATTGGCAAAAAAATTTCCTAGATATTTATTAATTAATATTTATTAACTCAGGGCACCCTGCTGGGTTTCTGCTCCGGAAATAGGAGGGCAAGGGAAGCTCTGCTGGTTTCTGGATGTGGAAGTCAGGCTCGGTCATTCATTGTCCGTGCAGTTTGATAATTACCTATTCCTAAGTGAATACCTTGGGATGTTCACTCGGAGGTAGGAGATTAATGAAGTTCTTTGCAAACTTCAGGAACCCGAAAAGCTCCGAAGATTCCGGAACTCCATTTTCCAGGTCAGCGGTTATTGTACCATTGGTGACCCAGCAGAGAGCAGAGATTTGAACCCGAGCTGGTGCAGAATCACCCAAACCTCCCTGACAGCAGCACCCGCGTGGAGCTCCGAGCCCACAGAATTTAAATAGCGAAAATATATAATAGCGAAATTAAATATTAAATAGCAAAAAATCCCGAGGGGCCCCGTAAATCTCAACCTGTGATTCACTGCCCGGCAGCACTGAGGGTTTCGAAAGAGCTGATAAGGAGGATGTCAAGGTCAGTTCAACGAGATAACAGCACTTCTCCCTGGCTGCCTCTGCAAGTTAAATCACAGAGTTTGTCAGCAGGGAGAGATGCCTGGAATTGGGCAAACTCTTTCTCTTAACACTTATTTCATATTGGCACTTCTAGTGCAGGAAATATGAATTTATAGTGCTGTAAAAATAGGATTTGGGTGGGAATTTTGTGGGGTTTGGGTAATCCCCCACACGTGCACCTCAGCACAGCCCCCCAGGGATTGATTTCCCACCCTCTTTGCTCTCGGTGTCACCCTCACCCTGCCAGGAGTGGTGCTGAGGGATGGTATTTTTTTAAATGTGCATCATTTCTTCTGATTCTGCAAAAATTTGAGCTTTTTTCATCCTTCCTCAGAACTTTCTATGGATTTTGTCCTGTCCTAATGGCAAAGAAACATCCCAACCCCATCCCTGGGACCTCCATGGCAGCAGAAACGTGTTCAAACTGTGCCAAGGATGCAGAAACCTCTTTTATAAAGCTGCAAAGACTTAAAAATAAATAATGGAAGACTAATTCTAGAGAAAACAAAAATAGAACTCTTTATTTTCTTACAAAACTGCCTAGAAATACTCAGATAACTCACAAATTCTTTTATACATTGTTATGAGGGTACATTTACATGTCTGAGCATAAGAGAGGAGAACAAACAAATAAAAAACAGGAGACAGACCAACAAATTCTACAAAGTTGCATCATTTCAGCGTGTAAAAAAATAAATTTGGAGTTCTATATTGAGATAAAGCTGTACTTGAAACTGCCAAAGTGTAAAACCAGCGACCATAACAGCCAAAATCCAGCATTGCAGGCAGGGCAGTGACAATTTGAACCTTCAGATTTTGCAGTCTCCACAAGAAATAAACCCCTTGGAAATGTTTAGGGTCCTCATTTCCTGTGGAATTGTCCTTGGCAGCACCACTTTGTTGTTAATCTCCTGTGAGTATCCTGTGAGGATAATCCTCCTTCCCCAGGGGCAGAACCCCGTGGCTCCATTCCTGCACCAGGCCTCTCCATGCCACGAAAAGCCACGGGGTTTTTACAATAAAAATGGGATAAAATGGGATGTGCAGGAGCTGGAGGGATGGAAATCCACGGGGCAGAGCAGAGGGTGAGTCAGGCACAAGATTTTTAACTGTTCCAAGCAAAGCAATCAATCCTGCCAGGCGTTTGTCCCTGTTTCCCTCCTATGCAAGCAGTGCAGAGTGCCAAGGAAATGCAATTCTTTCATTACCCCAAATTCCCAGCCCTGTTTCAGCCTTTTTCCAGACTCCCCAACTCCCTGCTGATGGCACTGGTGATTTGGGAAGCTCTGAGGCAGTTTCCTCTCCCACTCTGAGCTCCCAGGGCCAGTCCAGCCGTGTCAGTCCCAAACTGGGGGCGGCTCTCCCCAAACTGGGCTGTCAAACATCCTCCAGGGCTCCTCGTCCTCCACAGCCCCTCAGCTGCACTAAACCCCTGCGGTTCCACAGCTCTACGAAAGCACTTGGTATTTTTCTCTCCTTTTAAGCACATTTTTCCCAATAAAGCAGCCTGGGAGCTTTTCCTGGTGCTCCCCCTGGCTCAGCAGTTGTTGAGGGATGTGGTGCAGCTCTTCCCTGGTTACTGGAGCCCCCAGAGCTTTGATTTCCACAGCTGAGATCTCTCTTTTAAGAGGAGGCAGCAGCAGGGCTGTATTTTATTTTTTGCAACCTGTATTGAACAAAAAAAAGAATCTTTATAGTGATCATGTCAAAGCAAACAGCACTGAACAAACTTTGGTTAAAGGAGTGAATATTCAGGAGATATTTTTTTTCCTGGCTGATAAACCAACCTTCCCCTGGACACGCTCGAGAGTCTCAACGTCCACCTTAAACTGAGGGGCCAGAGCTGGACACAGCACTGAGTGTCCATCCTAAACTGAGGGACAGAGCTGGACACAGCACTCACTGTCCATCCTGAACTGAGGGACAGAGCTGGACACAGCACTCACTGTCCATCCTGAACTGAGGGGCCAGAGCTGGACACAGCACTCAGTGTCCGTCCTGAACTGAGGGGCCAGAGCTGGACACAGCACTCAGTGTCCGTCCTAAACTGAGGGGACACAGCTGGACACAGCACTCAGTGTCCATCCTGAACTGAACTGGACACAACTGGACACAGCACTCAGTGTCCATCCTAAATCAGGATGGCTCTGGCACCGTGAGAATAAGGAGCAGACAAACACCCATTGTCTCACACTCTCATTTGCACAAAGAACCCCCAGCAGGTGCCCAGAGGAGCACGCGGGTGCACAGACCTGCCCATGACCTGCCCATGGGGTGCACAGACCTGCTCACGGGTGCACAGACCTGCTCATGGGTGCAGAGAGGAACCCGCGGGTGCACAGACCTGCTCATGGGGTGCACAGACCTGATCACGGGGTGCACAGACCTGATCACGGGGTGCACAGACCTGCTTGCGGGGTGCACACACCTGCTCACGGGTGCACAGACCTGCCCAGGGGGTGCACAGACCTGCCCAGGGGGTGCACAGACCTGCTCAGGGGGTGCACAGACCTGCTCACGGGGTGCACACACCTGCTCACGGGGTGCACACACCTGCTCGCGGGGTGCACACACCTGATCACGGGGTGCACAGACCTGCCCACAGGGTTCACACACCTGCTCACGGGGTTCACACACCTGCTCACGGGGTGCACACACCTGCTCGTGGGTGGAAGGCAATGGGCAGCGCCCGGCTGGGGATCAGCGTTCCCGAGTGCAGCGTCTCCACCGGCTCCTGGTCCGTGGCCACAATGAGGTACTTACGGATCAGCTGGAATAGAATGTTCTGGGTCTGGGTCTGACCAGCTGGAGGTGGAGGCCCCTGAGCCTGCCAGGGGAACTTCCAGAGCAATGCCTTGGAAGAATCTGGCACAGGCTTTGGGAAAGCCTCACAGCTTGGGGTGAGCAAAGAGGCTCCCCCAGGGTGCATTATGGAAATAATCCACCTCAGTTTGCTTTTCCCACTGGCTCGTGGGCCTTGCCCAGCTCTGTTGTTCACAAGTGTCCCTGATTCTCATGGTTTCTCCTTTCCCTGTTTCCCCGTTGGCTGTGGCATCCCTGGTGGCCTGTCCCCATGTCCCCTGTAGGGCACTGCTCCTTGTCCTGCCCCTGTACCACCCCTGTGTTCAGACCTTTTGTTCCTGACCCCATATTTAACCCTGGGCCTATCTGTCCCTAAAACCCTTCAGCAAATGAATCTGCAAAATAAACCTGGCTGGAACTCTAACCAGGAGACCCTTCCTATCTTCCTTCTCTGACTTATCCATGGTGTGAGTTTGGCCTGAGTGATTTCTGTGTGCCCACACAAAAGGCCTCTCCAGAGGAGACAATTTTTGGGGAAAGGCAGCAGCAACCACCACGTTGGTACACTGGATGAGCAAAACCCCTCCAAAATTCCATTTTTGGGGGTGTTTACTCAGCAGAGGGCCAGGTGCAGCTGCAGCTCTGCCCAGCAACGATCCATTTCCAGCCACTGTCCCACCTCCAGCCACTGTCCCACCTCCAGCCACCATCCCATCTCCAGCCACTGTCCACCACAACTTTACAATACTGGAGGAGCAAAACCCCTCCAGAATTCCCTTTTTTGGGGGGTGTTTACCCAGCAGAGGACCAGGTGCAGCTGCAGCTCTGCCCAGCAATGATCTATTTCCAGCCACCGTCCCACCTCCAGCCACTGTCCCACCTCCAGCCACCGTCCCACCTCCAGTCACTGTCCACCACAACTTTACAATACTGGATGACAAAACCCCTCCAGAATTCCCTTTTTTTGGGGGTGTTTACCCAGCAGAGGGCCAGGTGCAGCTGCAGCTCTGCCCAGCAATGATCTATTTCCAGCCACCGTCCCACCTCCAGCCACCGTCCCACCTCCACTCTGCTCCACTGGAGGAGCAAACCCGCCCAAATTCCCATGTTTTGGGTGTTTACCCAGCAGAGGGCCAGGTGCAGCTGCAGCTCTGCCCAGCAATGATCCACCTCCAGCCACCATCCCACCTCCAGCCACTGTCCCATCTCCAGCCACCGTCCCACCTCCAGTCACTGTCCACCACAACTTTACAATACTGGATGACAAAACCCCTCCAGAATTCCCTTTTTTTGGGGGTGTTTACCCAGCAGAGGGCCAGGTGCAGCTGCAGCTCTGCCCAGCAATGATCCATCTCCAGCCACCATCCCATCTGCAGCCACCGTCCCACCTCCACTCTGCTCCACTGGAGGAGCAAATCCCCCCAAATTCCCATTTTTGGGTGTTTACCCAGCAGAGGGCCAGGTGCAGCTGCAGCTCAGCCACGCGGCGCCCCACGCACATCCTCTTGCCGATGCCGAAGGGGACGTGGGAGAAGGGGTGGATGGAGCCCCTCTGCAGCCAGCGCTCGGGCCGGAACTGGGGCCAGCCCCTGAAATACTCCTCGCTGCAGCCCAGGGCGTGGCTGTTGATCATCAGCACCGTCTGCAGCAAAGAAAAGGGAGAGAATCACTCCAGGAAACAACCCCGAGCTCTCGAGGGAATCAGCTGTGGATGGGAGAACGCAGCGCAGTGGCTTCCTCAGGAGAGGTCGTGTCATTCCCCAAAAATTCATTGGAATGTGGAAAAGGTCGTGGTTTCCTCAGAGAATCATGGGAAAATTAACCCAAAAAAAGTTGGAATAACACATGGAGATTATTCCAGGCAAATATTTCTGTTTCTAAATCCAACAGCAGCTTGGGCAGGTGTGGGTTTGTGTTTATGGGAATCCTTGGGGTGAATCCCTCGTTTCTTATCCTGGGGCTGGTACTCAGGCAAAGCCAGTTTGAAACTGAAATATGAGCAACTTCTGCGGTTTACAGAGCAATTAATAAATGGGAAAACATCCCAATAAATGGAATTAATGACTTACCCCTTTGGGCAGCACGTAATTCCCCAGAACCATTTCCGTGTCGATGGTGCGAGTGGTGAACGGCACTGACGGACTCAATCTGCAGGGAAGGAGAACAAGGGGTTAAATTCCCAGCAATTTTCCTTCTTTTATCTCTCAGATTTCCCCTCGAAATGAGATGAACAAAATTCTGCGTGCTGGAAAACTCTTTCTCCTCAGAAAAGGTAGAATTTCTATTTTTTCCACCAACAGGTTTTTGTTGCATGCACAATTCCTGTACAAAGAAGCTGGAAAAAAACTCCAGGTGATTGTTCTGTGAGTTATTTGGGAATTTTACCTCATGGATTCCTTCAGACAGGCTTTTAGGTACGGCATATCCCTCAGGCTCTCAGCACTCGGGCTCTTCTGGGGCCCCAAAACTCTCTGGATTTCCTGGAAAAGCTTCTGCTGGACATGCGGGTTGCGGGAAAGGTTGTACAGAGCCCACAGCAAGCTGTTGGCAGTCTGGAATGAAGCAAAAAGAAAGGTTCAGTCCTCATTTTGTAGGCACAGAAGGAAGAGAGTTGCCCAAAGTTCGTGGCTGGGCACAGCTTGATGGAATTCTGACAGCCTGAGGGATTATGAGCAGTCCCAGTGTCTCCAAAATCAAAAATCAGAGGATTTTGGGAAAAAATCCATGTGCACTTGAGCCACTGAGGAACTTCAGAATGAACTCACTCCCAGGTGTGCTGGTGGTCAGGTTGTGGAAGGAAGAGGGGAATTGGGGGAATTTAAACCTTTGGAAAATCAACTTTGCCATCTCCAACCCGGCAATCTACAGCTAAGGAAGGAATTGGGAAGAGTTTAAATCTTTGGAAAATCAGCTTTGCCATCTCCACCCCAGGGATCTGGAGCTAAGGAGGGAATTGGGAAGAATTTAAACCCTTGGAAGATCAGCTTTGCCATCTCCTCCCCACCAATCTGCAGCTAAGGAGGGAACTGGGAGGAGTTTAAATTTGGAAAATCAGTTTTGCCATCTCCTCCCCAACAATCTGCAGCCAAAGAGGGAACTGGGGGGAATTTAAACCCTTGGAAAATCAACTTTATAGTCTTCTCTCCACCAATCTGCAGCTAAGGAGGGAATTGGGGGGAGTTTAAACCTTTGGAAAATCAACTTTGCCATCTCCACCCCAGGGATCTGGAGCCAAGGAGGGAATTGGGGGGAATTTAAACCCTTGGAAATCCATCTTTGCCATCTCCTCACCGATTTGCAGCCAAGGAGGGAACTGGGAGGAATTTAAACTTTGGAAATGGATCTTTACCGTCTCCACGCCGGCGATCTGCAGCTCTGCGATGGCAGCGTAGAGCTCCTTCCTGGACAGGTGTCCCCCCGAGTAGATGTCACACAGAAAATCCCCCTGCGGGTTGGCCGAGTGCTTCTGCAGCCGGCAGTCGATGGAGTGCTTGGCTGAGGAGGGCAGGATCCATGGGAAATGGCTCAAAATCCCATAAAAATAACAGCAAACCCACGTTTCTCACGCAGGATTTTAAGGAAGGGCTGAGCTGTGCTCTATTTTCAAGCAGTGGGTGAATAATGAGTGTATTTATAGTGAATAAAGGATGGTGTTTTCATTTTTCAGACAAAAAATCTCAGCCCCAAAAATCACTTTTCAACAGAGGAGCTCCTGAGGACTCTTAGGAATTCTCCTCTTTTAAATGAGGGGAGGAAATCAGTGACACATTGAGGGAAATGTTCAGCAAACACGAGGGTGTAAAATTAATTACCTGAGGTTTTCAAAGGGATCAAGGTGTCAAAAAATCAAAGGGATTCAGCACACAGAGCCCCCGAGGGGAAATGTAAACCTCGGATTTACCAGGGGAGGGCACAAAGAGATGCCAAATTTCAACACGCTGAGGGTTTTTTTTTTAATAAAAATAAACAGATTTTGCTGGTGAGTATCCCAGCTGTAAAAACCAGTTCCTGTAAGGGATTATTCATTTTAAGTGAAGGTGTCAGACTGGTTTTTCCTGGTTTAAAGTGTCTTTCCTAAAGCCTAAGAAGCCATAAAATAGGTGAGTGTGTGGCTGGCAGGGTAAAAACCCTTGGGACTCCAATACCTGAGGGAAATATCTCAGTGTCTCAGCCTCCCAAAAGCTTCCTCAACCTTTAGTTGTTTAAATTTATGTTTAAATTAATGAAATTTAAAAATACTAAAAATACCAATTTCGCACCTGGAGTTTGAGTAATTTTTAAACTTGCCCAACTCATTTTAAAAATCAAAAAAATGTTGTCAAAAAGCCAAACTGGGCCTTATTATTTAAGTTACTTCTGGTTTTAAGATGTTACAGCTCTGTTGCAGGTTGTTCAGAAAAGCTAGGATTTATTTTTTATTTCATTTTTTGCAAACAGGTTTTTGTTGCACGCACAATTCTTGTTTCTCAAGGAAACGAATCTTGAGGGAAGTCCCCTTTCATTTATACCCTGGCCTTTAAAGAGATTGCACATTTTTAATTTGCTTTTATGATAAATTAAAAGTGCCACGTCACTGCTGGCTGCCAGAGCCCTGGGGTTTCGCTGGGAATTGGATATTGCCCCACAAACTGGGTGTTAGTCACTAAAAACTGCTCCAATCTGGGAATAAATCCAATCCAAAGGGGTTTTAATCCCTGCTGAAATTGGGGATTAGAGCAGCAAGCTCTAATTCCAGCCAGGAGGAGGCAGAGATAAAGAGAAAGGAGATAAATTTGGGTTAAAAGCTGACCTGTTTTAAATATATCATCCCATGCTTTGGTGTGGGCTTGCCAGACTTTGGTGTTGAGCCCCTTGTGCAGCTCCACGGGGGTCACCATCATCATCCCAAAAGTGGCCATCATCTGTGGGGGAAAGAGGGGGAAAACTCTCTTTAATCTCTTTTAGTAAATCTGTTTGCAATCCTTGAATGATAGGAGGGTGGGAAATAGAGGGGAATTTTCAGGAAGGCAAAATTCTGGTGGATTTTCCATCCTGGACAGAGAGGATGGGTCTCAATCTGCTCAGGGCATATCCAGGTAAAAAAATTTGGGACAGCCAGGAGCTCCCTGAGCAGGGAATGCATCCTATGGATTTCAGGCACCTGCTGGGAGTGGGACAAGGTCATTTTTGGCAGGGTCTCTCTCCCTTGACAACAAAACCCAAGGCAGGGCTGGCTGCTGGTTTGGGGACTGGAATGGGGCAGGTTTGTACCCCAGAGCCCCAGGAATGAGTGACCCCAAACCCCGGGGTGTGGGCTGGGTATTTCTGAGCCTGAGAGAGTTTTAGTTTGTTAACCATTGCTAGCTCCTTTCCTAAGGGAAAACTTTCAACAGTTTCTCTTCCTGCAACATCTTTTTGCTTTTCTCAAAGCATTTTAAGCAAACAGTGATTTTTCTCTCCATACTTGTCCTCCCAGGTTTGTTTGTTATTTCTTTTACTTAACCAATGAGAGAGGTGTCAGCTTTTGTAGCCTCTATAAAAAGAGCTGAAGAATTGTAAATAAAGCTTCAATTCTCTTCTGATAACTGAGTGGGGTCAATCTATTTATATTTTGTGTCCTACAATGACACTGGGGTTTGTATAACCCCACACGAGGCAGCAGTCCAGTCCCACCCTGCAGGGCTGCACCCCAGACAGGAGCAGAGTCACCAGCCAGGCTGACAATTCTCCTCCCAGGAGGAATTTCTCACATTTTCCCTGTCAGACCGAGGCATTCCCCAAAGGAGCAGAAATTTGGGATTAGCTGGGCACGTTCTGGATCCGTAGCACAGCAGCCTGAGCTGCTTTTCCCAGCTGGCTCCTTTAAACTTCTGCCTCTCATCAACAGCAGGGATAAAAAACCCCCCCAGCCCCAGGAGAGCCCCTCCCATACCGTTTTCACAGCCTTGATGAAGTTCAGGCTTTCCTCCTCCACGTCCTGCTGCAGGAGGCCAAACCTCTTTCCGTACAGCACCAGGCAGATACCTGTTGTTAGGCAATGTTGTAAATAAAATTATAAACAGAAGGGAGCGTGGGATGCATCATTTATCATCAAGGAATGGCTTGGATGAGCCTCCTGAAAATGTTCTTTGATACAGAGCAGTAGCAGTAAAACCCCTCCTGACTGTTTGGCTCAGCCCCAGGGAGGTTTCCAGCTGAGGGGCCCTGGCAGCAATAATTCCAATAATAATTCTAATAATGATTCTAATAATGATTCTAATAATGATTCTAATAATGATTCCAATAATGATTCCAATAATGATTCCAATAATAATTCTAATTCCAATAATAATTCCAATAATAATTCTATTATAATTCTAATAATAATTCTAATATAATTCTAATAATAATTCTAATAATAATTCTAATAATAATTCCAATATAATTCTAATAATAATTCTAATAATAATTCTGCACAAATTGGCATTGCCACTGACCCCCTCATGGGCAACACTGTCACCCTGCTCTTCTAAAGTTCTCCTAGAGTTCTCCTAGAGTTCTCCTAAAGTTCTCCTAGAGTTCTCCTAGAGTTCTCCTAGAGTTCTCCTAGAGTTCTCCTAGAGTTCTCCTAGAGTTCTCCTAGAGTTCTTCCAAGCCCTCTGATGTTCACATTTTTGTAATGGAGTTTCTCACACACTTTTCATGTCAATAATGATTGGTTTGCATTCCTTTCTGGAGGAGAGAATTGATGGCTGTTGGTGTGACCAGTGTGGTTGGAGAGGACAATTCATCCTCCAATCCATGGTCACTGTTGGAATCCTATAAATTCCAGATCTGTAATAAACTCCTCTTTTTTGCCTTGGACACCTCAGAGTGTGAGTGCTGTTCATTTGTGTCCTATTGTGACAGCACAACTGGAGATTTGCCTCATTTCAGTGGCTTTACTGAAGGAAATTGAGTGGCAGAAGGACGGGGCTCAAGGAACCATCAACCACAGCATCCCTGCTCCTTCCCACAGCCACAAACCCCTGCCAGCATCCCACACTCCAACACTTTCCACTCGGCTTTTTTCCCCTCTTTCCTTTCAAGCTGTCACTTCCTATTCTCCCTTTCCAACAGCAGCCATCACCACTGACAGTGGGAAAAATAAAAATCACTTTGAGGAGCCCAAAGGCTGCTGAGAGCAGCTGGGTCTGGCAGAGCTGGTTCAGACCCTCCCTTTTTTTTTGGGAATTTCTGCCCAACCCTCCCTTTTTTTATTTTTTGGAATTTCTACCCAACCCTCCCTTTTTTTATTTTTTGGGAATTTCTGCCCACCCTCCCCTTTTTTTGGGAATTTCTGCCCTGTGTCATTCCTGGCACGATTCTCAAGGTTCCTGAGGATGAGGCTTTGTCTTGGGAACTCATCCCAGCGCTTCCCAATCCCAATGTGAACGTTGGAAATGGGATTTTCCCATCTTTTCCTACAACCAGCTCTCTGTTATTGGAATATTTCATTGACCCTGCACTGCTGATAATTAACAGAATTAATGGATGAAAAAAGCTGTGTGTTGTCTGATCCCACTCCAGATAAATGAACCATAATCCCCCCAACATTTTGATTTATAAATCATTGGAATGCTTGAATTTTTATAAGCCATGCAGAAATTTCTATTTGTGCTGATGAATTTTGCACTGACAGTCCCTGGCTGTTGTGCAGCTCTCTTTCCATGATATTAGAGCTGAGAATTTGGAAATTTTCAGCCGACACGTTCATCCCTGATGATTTTTTAGCTGCAATGCCCTGGCAGGTGCACCACGCTCAGGCAAACCCCAACTCACTTTCAAAGGACCATTTGTTGAATTCTGAATAAACATCTTCCATCTGCCCATTGTGGTCACAGATTTCATCTATTCTGTACATAAAATCCTCCAGGACCTGAATGGTGGAGAGAAGAGAGAAAAAAAAATACAATAAAATTATATCAACTAATAAAACCCCGATGTAATTCAGCATTTCAGCTGCCATTGAGCAGATAAAAATCTTGCGTGAGAGGAATCCTTTTGTTCCCTGCTCTTTGAACAAGATTGAACTTCCCCCCGCGTGAGCAAACGTTTGGATTTGACACAACTCCGGTGCTTCGATGAACTCCGCTTCCCTCTGGGGGATGGAATCCTTCACCCGCTGGGGTTTCACAACCCGATTAAGGTGTTTGTTTATCGCAGATGCTCCCCAAGCTCCCCCAGGAGCACAGAGGTGAAGGACGGAGGTGCTGCCTGAGGGGAGGAGCAGAAGAATGAAGGAGTAAAGCAAAAAGTTCCGAGTGCAGGAAAAGCAGGGAAAAGCTGTTTGCGGGAGCCTGGATCCCTATGGAATAATCCTGGGGTTTTGGGGCTTGTTTGTTTTGGGGGAGGTTTTTTGGGTTTTTTGTTTGGGGTTTTTGGGGTTTTTTTTTTGGGTTTTTTTTTTTTTTTTTTTTGTGGTTTTTTTGTTTGTTTGTTTGTTTTGGGGTTGTTTTTTTTTTGTTTTTGTTTTTTGGTGTGGGGTTTTTTTGGGTTTTTGTTGGGTTGTGTTTTTTTTGTTTTTTTTTTGTTTTTTTTGTTTTTTTTTTTTTTTTGTGGGACGGTCTCAGCCCCAGGTTTCTGCGCGCTCCCAGACCCCGGCAATGAGTTCGTGCTCGTTATTCCCTTGATCCGGGTCTGAACTCGCGGTTTTATCACCGTGGAGTAAATAACTCCATCCAGACAAACCGGATCTGCTCCCATTCCCCCCGGCTCCCCCAGGGAGCGAGAAAGGATTTCTCGGAGCGCGGTACCTCATTGATGGTCGTGTCCAGTTTCACAACTTCCCGGGGCTTCATCAATTTCTTCTGAAAGGCGCTTCTCACCCTCTGCCAGTCCTTCCCCTCCCTGCATGGAAACAACAGCAGCGAGGTTGGAGAGAGAGAAGCTCGGAGAAGAAGGAAAACAGAGAGAAAAGAAAAAATAAGGAAAAAAAAAGAAAAAAAAAAAAAAAAAAAAAAAGGAGGAAAAAGAAAAAAAAGGAAGAAAAAAAAGGAGAGAAAAAAAAGGAGAGAAAAAAAAGGAGAGGAAAAAAAAGGAGAGGAAAAAAGGAGAGAAAAAAAAGGAGAGAAAAAAAAGGAGAGAAAAAAAAGGAGAGAAAAAAAGGAGAGAAAAAAAAGGAGAGGAAAAAAAGGAGAGGAGAAAAAAAGGAGAGGAGAAAAAAAGGAGAGGGAGAAAAAAAGGAGAGGAGAAAAAAGGAGAGGAGAAAAAAAGGAGAGGGAAAAAAAGGAGAGGAAAAAAGGAGAGAAAAAAAAGGAGAGGAAAAAAGGAGAGAAAAAAAGGGAGAGGGGAAAAGAGGGGAAAAAAAAGGAGAGGGGAAAAAAAGGAGAGAGGAAAATAAAAGGAGAGGGGAGAAAAAAGGAGAGGGGAGAAAAAAGGAGAGGGGAGAAAAAAGGAGAGGGGAAAAAAAGGAGAGGGGAAAAAAAGGAGAGGAAAAAGGAGAGAAAAAAGGAGAGAAAAAAAGGAGAGGGAAAAAGGAGAGGGAAAAAGGAGAGGGAAAAAGGAGAGGGAAAAAAGGAGAGGGGAAAAGAAGAGGAAAAAAAGAAGAGGAAAAAAAAAAAGGAGAGGGAAAATAAAGGAGAGGGGAAAAAAGGAGAGAAAAAAAAAAAAGGAGAGAGAGAAAAAAAAAGGAGAGAAAAAAAAAAGGAGAGGAAAAGAAAAAAACCTCGCAGCGTGTGCACTGGGGATGCTCCACCGCACCGAAATCCCAACCGGGAGATCCTCGGGATCATCCCCAGCCGCCCTCGGGGACGCAGCCCGGGACCCCCCGGCCCCCCACGGAGCCGGGCTGGGGGCGGCCGCAGCATCCCCCGAGCGCCGGAGCCCCCCGCGCCCTCCCGGGATGCTGCGGGTACCACTCACAGGATGAGCAGCCCGTAGCCCTCGTCGCGATAGTCGCGATAGGCTTTCCAGGGCTTGATCTCGAGGCGCTGCGGGCAGGCGCTCTCGCGGCGGTACAGAGCCTCCAGCAGGCAGGGCGCCGCGATGTGCACCGAGTCGAAGGCGCCCAGCTTCATGCGGAAAATCTTCCCGAAGCGCCGGTGGTACTGAGCCTGCCGAGAGAGCAGGGAAAAAAAACCCCAAAAACCCGCGGTGAGTGCGGGGCGCTGCGCTGCAGCATCCTCATCCCATCCCCATCATCATCCTCCTCCTCCTCCTCATCATCATCATCATCATCCTCATCCTCACCAGCGTCTCGTGCTGCCTCTTGAGCCCCCCCTTCCAGAGCACGTCGGGCAGGCTGCCCATCAGCGGCCAGCTGGGCGGCCCGGGCAGCGTCTCCGCCGGCCGCAGGGCGCTCAGCGAGGACGCGGCGCGGCCGCAGGTGCGGGCGGGGAGCCGGCCGAGGAGGAGGAGGAGGATGCTGCAGCCGCCCATGGCCGCGGTGCCGGCCCCCGGCCGAGCATAGGTGCATTTATAGCAGCCCGAGGTGCTGGACTTTCATCCGCGCCAATGGCAGCCCTGGGTGGGGTGAGGTGGGGCGGCTGCCCCGGCCCTGCCCGCCGAGCCCGCGGGGCAGGCGGGTCATGAAAGGGTTCAGGAGAGGCGGGGAAGGCACCGCGCCAGCGCCTCCGCCCGCTGCGAGCCGGGGATGCGCGATGGGACCGGCTGGGATCCCGGGGAGGCGCGATGGGACCCGCTGGGATCGCGGGGAGGCGCGATGGGACCCGCTGGGATCCCGGGGAGGCGCGATGGGACCGGCTGGGATCGCGGGGATCGGGGAGGTGCACGGATCGGACCCGCTGGGATCCGGGGAGGTGTGGATGGGACCCTCGGAGATCCAGGGGTTCGCGGATGGGACCCGGGGGATGCCTGGATCGGACCCTCGGGGATCAGGGGATGCGCGAATGGGACCCGATGGGATCAGGGGATTAGCGGATCGGACCCTCGGGGATCCAGGGATTCGCGGATGGGACCCGGGGATGCGCGGATCGGACCCGCTGGGATCCGGACATTCCCGGCTCCGGTCCCGCTGTGCTCCGGGGATGCCCGCTCCGGTCCCCGGGAAGAAGGGACGCAGCCGTGACCCGGCTCCGCTCCTTGCCTGGCGTTCGTGCGAGCGCTCTCGTAGCTCTCTCTCTTTCTTTTTTTTTTTTTTTTTTTTTTTTTTTTTTTTTTTTTTTTTTTTTTCCATTTTACTTTCTTTTTTTTTCTTTTTAATTCATGTTTTTAGAGTCCAAGCAGCCTCATGGCCGTGCAGGGGCTGTGGTGTTCGTCCTGCAGAGGGCAGGTGGCAGAGCAGCTCAGTTTTCCCTCAGTATTTGCACTTTAAAAAGACGGAATAGAAAAAACAAACAAACACAAAAAAAACCCCAAAAACCCCACACAAACAAACAAAGAAAAAAATAAAAACCAAACCACCAAAAAACCCCCAAACAAACAACCCCCCCCAAAAAAAATCCAACCAAAACCCCCAAACAAACAAACAAACAAACAACCAGTGCAGGGAGCTGAGGAACAAGAAGTTGTGGGGTGTGAACGGCCCTTCCCCTCCCCGGCTGAGTAACCAGGAAAGGTCATGCGGGCATCATCGGAGAAGGCAAAATTCCCTTCACTGCGGGTGTCGTTAGCCATTAAATCCTGACAAAATGAGTGAATCCCGGCATTTTAATGAAAAACTGCAGAGAAATGCTCAAAGTGTGAGGCTGAGAGAAGGAGGGAGGGGAGCAAGGCCAGGGAAAAGGGGAAAGGGGAAAGGGAAAGGGAGAAGGGGAAAGGGAGAAGGGCTCAGGGCTTTAAGAGAATTAAAGGAATTTTTCAGGGGGTTCTGGTGTCTCCACTAAAATTCCACCCAGTGGGGATTGAGGAATGTTTGTGAGGAGGAGAGAAGGGAAAAGAGAAGAAAGAAAAGAGAGAAAAGAAGAGAGAGGAGAGGAGAGGAGAGGAGAGGAGAGGAGAGGAGAGGAGAGGAGAGGAGAGGAGAGGAGAGGAGAGGAGAGGAGAGGAGAGGAGAGGAGAGGAGAGGAGAGGAGAGGAGAGGAGAGGAGAGGAGAGGAGAGGAGGGAGAGGAGAGGAGAGGAGAGGAGAGGAGAGGAGAGGAGAGGGAGAGGAGAGAAGAGAAGAGAAGAGAAGAGAAGAGAAGAGAAGAGAAGAGAAGAGAAGAGAAGAGAAGAGAAGAGAAGAGAAGAGAAGAGAAGAGAAGAGAAGAGAAGAGAAGAGAAGAGAAGAGAAGAGAAGAGAAGAGAAGAGAAGAGAAGAGAAGAGAAGAGAAGAGAAGAGAAGAGAAGAGAAGAGAAGAGAAGAGAAGTTGGATCCTGCAGGACACCAGTACCTGTAATCCAGAGGATTTCCAGGAAAGCCAATTTGGCTACAATGGGGATTTGATTTTCTTGCACCTCACGCTGCCTCTTCTCTTATTTCCCTTTCATGACTCAGCTCCAACCCCTCTGTGTGAGGTTTGACAGAGGCAGAGCTGCAGGCAGTGGGGGTGCTGGACAGAGCGTGAGCAGGGGATGGCTGTGACACAAAAGTCAAATTTATAACAATAAAAAGACCGAGGCAGCAGCGATCAGCAGAGAGAAAATGTACAAAAGAAAATAAAATGTTCACCACAGAATTTTTCTGGGAGTTCTGCACATCCCCAAGTGATTTCCTGCCATGGATCACGCTCCGTGGGCCATGAGGTCAGAGCACTTCCCAGGCAGGTTTTAAGGTTAAAGTTGGGTCAAAGGTTTGTGTTTTTTGGGGTGGGGGAACACCACAAGCTGGCATTGTGTGATTTGTTTGCTTGAAGCAGCGCTGTGGAACACCTCTCGCTGTCCTTGCAGGCACTTCAGGCTCCATTCAGGGATAAGCCTGAGAAAATGGACAAGAAGAGATGATTTGTGCACTCTGCCTATTTCAGGAAGGAAAATGAACTCATTTGAAGGGTCACAGCGTCGTGCCTGTGAAACGATGTCTTTGGAGAGGCCGGAACAGCCAAGTCAAGGCTAAACTGGGCACAGGTCAATTTTTCCGTGTTCTTCACAGCTCTGGGGAGGAAACCACCCTGTTAATGTGAAATCCTCTCTGGCTGGAGCTGTTTTTAAGTGACAGAATGGAAAAGGTTGTGTTTAACTCCCTGGCTGGGAGGTTGGTGAGCTGGGAGCTGGGCTGGAGCTGCACAGCTCAACCAAATCATTCCCCAACTCCTGCTCCAGTGCAGGTCCAAGGGCGCTGCAGCCTCCCCTTCTTCCCTCCTCTCTGAGAGATCTCAAACCCAGGCTTTAATTTTAGTTTGTGAGCGTATCAAGGGTTATCTCGAGAGAAAAGCAAGACCAGAAAATAGAAGAAGAGAGAGAGAAGAGAAGAGAAGAGAAGAGAAGAGAAGAGAAGAGAAGAGAAGAGAAGAGAAGAGAAGAGGAAGAGAAGAGGAAGAGGAAGAGAAGAGGAAGAGGAAGAGGAGAAGAGGAAGAGAAGGAAGAAGAGAAGAGGAAGAGGAAGAGGAAAGAGAAGAGGAAGAGGAAGAGGAAAGAGGAAGAGGAAGAGGAAGGAGGAAGAGGAAGAAGGAGAAGGAGAAGGAGAAGGAAGGAAGAAGGGAAGGGAAAAGGGAAGGAAGGGAAGGGAAAAGGGAAGGGAAGGGAAGGGAAGGGAAGGGAAGGGAAGGGAAGGGAAGGGAAGGGAAGGGAAGGGAAGGGAAGGGAAGGGAAGGGAAGGGAAGGGAAGGGAAGGGAAGGAAGGGAAGGGAAGGGAAGGGAAGGGAAGGGAAGGGAAGGGAAGGGAAGGGAAGGGAAGGGAAGGAAGGGAAGGGAAGGAAGGGAAGGGAAGGGAAGGGAAGGGAAGGGAAGGGAAGGGAAGGGAAGGGAAGGGAAGGGAAGGGAAGAAAAAGAAAAAGAAAAGAAAAGAAAAAGAAAAGAAAAAGAAAAGAAAAGAAAAGAAAAGAAAAGAAAAGAAAAGAAAAGAAAAGAAAAGAAAAGAAAAGAAAAGAAAAGAAAAGAAAAGAAAAGAAAAGAAAAGAAAAGAAAAGAAAAGAAAAGAAAAGAAAAGAAAAGAAAAGAAAAGAAAAGAAAAGAGAGCTCAGTGTTCTTGAGCTGAATTTTGGGTTTATCCCTCCACTGAGGCACCTGGAACTGTGCAGGTGTCACCAGTGTCCATCCACAAGACTTCTCAATATTTTTCAGTGTAGCAGCAATGTCAGCTGTGAGTGGAAAATGAAAATCCCTTTTTCACTTCCCCACTAGGGCAAGGAGGAATTTTAGGTCAGACCAGCTGAGGACCCAAACTGAAGAGCTGATTGTTCCACGCTTCCCCTTTGCTCTTGGTTTGAGTTCTGCCTCTTGGATGTCAGGAGAGAATATTCCTTGGAAAATTGTGTATTTCTGAGGAAGATCTGTGCAGCTACTCACACTGGCTCAGATTCTTTTCCCCACCAAATATTTAATAAATTTAGAGGTTTTTCTGAGCTGATTCAATTCCCAGTCCCACCTTTTGGGAAACACTTGTAACATAATTGGGTAAAGCTTGGAAATCCCATCAGGCTCAGAGCTCCTCCCCTGGATTTAAGGGATTGAGCTGTGCTTGGGAAGCTCATTAAAAACAACCTCTGAACTTCCACACCAAACCCTCAGAGCTCCTGCAGAGTGACCTGAGTGATTTTCATGCAGTTCACTTCAAACACATCAAACATCACCAAAATAACTCCTCAGTGGGGAGCAGCTTCGTGTTGGGAGTGGATTTGGGAGTGGATTTTCACTCCAGGAGGTTTGCTCTGTGACATTTTGCACAATTCCTCTCTCCTGACCTCTGCTTGTTCTCCTGGTTGGGAGAAGCTTTTTGTTAATTTGGCCTTAAAATTTTCGTGAAATCTCTGAGTTTTTGGAAGTCAAAACACTGAAGTGCCCAGGAGAAGGAGAAGATTAACAGGGAAGGTATTTCACAATGTGGGGAAGGCAAATCGACTGCAACTTGCAAACTCTGCTTGTTATTTCAGGGTTTGCTCGTGTTTGTTTATGCACTTTTAATTCTGTGTTAATTCTTTTAATTCCCTTCCCAGCTGAGGAGCTTTGAGTTTTGTAAATATTGACGGGAAATTCGGTAATTCCCATTCTCCAGAAGAGAAACTGAAATGATTTTGAAAGCTGAGACCTCAAAATTATCCACAAATGAAAGCAAAATAAACCTTTATTCCATTTTTATTTAAATATTTTTTAAATATGTTTTTTTTAACACTAAACTCCTCTTTTTATCTCACGTTCTGGATAATTACCCCTCTCCAAGATGACAGCGTGAAGATAAAGCTCTGCTGAGGAACCTGAGCCCGGGGCAATCCTGACAGAGGGATTTGGACAAACAGAGGGACAGATGGAAAACTCAAATTCCACCAGCCCAGGAATCTTCCAGCTGGCCATGACCCACGTGGAGATAAAGCCACAAACATCACAATAAACGTTGCAACATCCCCTGCTGCAGGAGCCCCTGAATCCCTGCACGGCTCATGGAAATGAAGAGGTTTCTTCACTTAAATCAAGCAAAGCTTGCTTAAAAAATAAAAACTGGACCATCTTTTTAGTGAATAAACATTTGTTATCTGCTTTAGGTGAGCAAGCAATGCTTTGTGTGCTGCACCCTCCAGAGAGGAGCTCTCAGGGGGAAAATCAGGGAGAAAATGGTGAGGACAGACCAGAAATTGAGGTCCAGGACAAGATGCTCTGACAATCAGCTCAGAAACACTCAGGATTTGGCAGAGTTTGCATTTTTTTCCTGAAAATCAGAATTACTCACTGGGCTGGTACATTTTCTTGTCTCTTTCAGCAATATTGTAAAAATTTTTTATTTACAATAAAAAATTACCAGGGAAGGGAGGAGAAGGGTTTGTGCAATGTTCCTGTCCCAGGCTGAACATTTCTCTTGGAGTCTGGAAGCTTTGGTCACCTCCCACTGCGAGCTGTGGAAGGCACAATTATTGAGTTTCAAAATCAGCAGCAGTGTTTAGGAATCCCTGGAAATGTCCCAGGCCAGGCTGGAAGGGTTTGGAGCAATTTGGGATAGTGGAAGGTGTGAAATAAGGTGATTTTTGGAGTCCCTTTCAACTCAAACCACTCTGTCATTCTATGGATATGTAAAATCTTGATTTTTCTCCCCATGGGAAATTATTTAAATTATCTAAAAGCATCTGTTAAAAGCTAGACCACATTGTTATAAAAGCAGGCACCCTTTAGAGGCAGAATGCTGAGAGATCTAACTGGAATGCTACGAGTCCTAAAGAGAATCAATTCAGAAACAAAACTAAACCAGCTCCTACAATCGTCTCCATTAGCATTAGAAACTAATCAATGGCAAGTTTCAAAAGTATTAATAACACGTGAGATAATATTAAAAGAGAATTATCAAGAGAGTTGATGAATATAGAGAGAAGCCCAATAATAGGAAAAGAATTGACTAAGTTTATAAAAAAAGGAGGGGGTGAGACAGAAATTTAACATTTCTTACAGAAAAACTGTAAGGACAGTAATTTACATTCTTCTTTATGTGCAATTACACATTTCCCCTTCTGCCATGACATTTCCATGCCTTGCCCACAGGCAGCTGACACCCAAACCTTTGTGGTGGCACTGAAGAATTCTGAGTATTTTCAGTTGCAGTGGCATTAATGACTGCACAGTGTGACCAAAATCTCTCTGCCAAAAGCAGGTAAGCTCTGGAGTGCTGTGGGTGTTGAGCATCAACACTTGAAATAAAAAATTGAATAATAATAAATTCGAAATAAATAAATAAATAAAATTCGAAATAAAAATTCTATATCTAAAATAACCTTTAAAAACTGAAGGTTTTGGCTGTTGTTTAATTTTAATTGCCTGTAAAACCAGCAGCTCCAGCCTGACTCCTGGCAGGAATTTGCTCCAGCTGGTTCTGCAGAGCCCTGGGTCACAGCGGGGCTGATGCCATTTACTGGATTTGTTGATGCAGTGTTGGCACAGATCACTTTCACCCTGCTGGATGTGTTTGTGCTGAGGCAAACCTGACCCCAGAGCAGGGCTTGGAAACAAAATTCCTGTCCCACACTCAGGGTTTGAGGGTTCTGCTCAGTTTGCCAAAGAAAAGGCAGCAATGGTGAATAAACAATTAAAGAAATTGAATATCTCATAATAGATCTGTCAGATCTCATGGATCCATCCTGTCAAACCCCAAGGAGATGAGTTTGGACTTTACGCATTTGGGTTTGGGCATTTCCTCACATGAATCTCACAAAAATAAACATTTCTTGCTCCTGTGCTGGCACACTGCAAAGTCCCCACTGTGTGAATATAGAATTTCATATTATTTTGCATTATACTGTGTTATCTTTTTGGAGTTTTCACAGATATTCATATCTGGGTTTTAAATTCCCCTGCAATTTCCCCTGAAATTCCACGCTGCTGCTGAGGCCAGCACCTGGAATTCCTGCCAGGAGGTGAGGAACGGTTTAGGAGGTGGAGCTGTGACAGAACCCTGAGTCCCAGCTCTGATTGTGCCAGTTTGAGTGAATTCCTGCTGGGTGACACAGCCCAGCTCTGCCCTTGCTCATGTTCAGAGAGGAGGGGTGCTGGTATTAATATTAATATTAATATTAATATTAATATTAATATTAATATTATCTAATATTATATTATAAATAAATAAATACAATATAATAGTATAAGATAATATAATTGTAAAATACTATATAAAATTGTACAATGGCATAACTATATATTACATTATATAACATTATATATTATTATTATATTATATATATTATATATATTATATATATTATATATTATTATACTATATAATATTATAGTATATTATATTGTATTATAGTATATTATATTGTATTATAGTATATTATATTGTATAATATTACATTATATTACATTATATTATATTATATTATATTATATTATATTATATTATATTATATTATATTATATTATATTATATTATATTATATTAGGAATTATCTAATATTTATATTAGCATCACCCTGCCCACAGTTACTATTTCCTATTAACACCTGGTCTCTAAATTTCCAAAAAATAACAAATAAACTGAGGATTTTTATATTTTTTTACAATTAAGGAGCAGTGCTGTTCCATGCCAGGGCAGAGGGAAGATGGAACAATCTTGGCTTTGGAGTGATGTTGTTGGGATGGTCACAACACACAGAGTGACACCATAAAGGTTCAGAATGTTCTTTATTATGGCCCCATGCTGTCTTTTATACAGTTTTTACCAACCTCAAGGGCAACTTCTAATTGGTTAACAGCTTTCTTGTTAATTATTGTATTGGTTAATAAAAGGTATTTTACCTGTCCATCAAATCTCTCTATTCTCAGATTGTTTACATATTTTCTTTACTGATTCTCATGGGATAAATCCCTTGTTATTGCAGGTACACTGATTTTTCACCCTCAGAATAGATAATATTAGATATATATTATATTATATATTTTATATAATATATATATTATATTATATACTGATTCTCATGGGACAAATCCCTTGTTCTTAGAGGTGCATTTAATTTTCACCCTCAGAATAGATATTATATATATTATATGATCTATTTTATATATCTATATATATTATATTATATTATATTATATTATATTATAATATATTATATACTGATTCTCATGGGATAAATCCCTTGTTCTTAGAGGTGCATTTGTTTTCACCCTCAGAATAGATAATGTTATATATATATATATAACCTATTTTATATATATATATATATAATATTCTATACCGATTCTCATGGGACAAACCCCTTGTTATTGCAGGTACATTTATTTTTCACCCTCAGAATGGATTGTTGTGTTAAAGGAACTTCTCATTCTCCAAACAGCTTCACATGAGAACTCACAGATGGTTTGTTAGCTGCACTTAGCAGAAATGACAGACCAGCTTTTTACCCTGTTCCTACAGAGAGTTTTCTGCTGAAAGCTCAAATAGAAATGTAAAATCTCATAGTAGAGATAATATTATATAATGTAATATCTCATAATAGAAATCTAATATCACATAATATATAATATCTCATAATAAATAATATCTCATAATAGACATGTCAAATCTCATTGATCCATCCTGCCAAGCCCCAAGGAGCTGAGTTTGGATTTTAGGCAGTGGGTTTGAGCACTTTTGGCTCCTCTGTGTCCCACAGAAATTCTCCCAGCCCTGCCTTTGCCATTAGTCAGGCACGAGGTGCTTGGCTGAACTCGATCCCCTCTGGGCCACGTCCCAGTTCCTCCTGTTGCTGCTCCTGGAGGGATTCGAGTGGTTCATCAGATAAAAAATCCTGCCCTGGATTCCAGCTCAGGCCTCTCCTGGGAAGGGTTTGGGTTCAGGTCAGGGAATGGGGTTTGTGTTTGTTGCTCTGGTTGGTGAAGCAGCAAACGAGCTCCTCTGATCCCAAGGAAAAATCTTGCAGGTCTGCCAACAGCTTCCCCACCCAAAAAACAACAACAAAAAAAAGAGATAAAAGAGGAAAAAGGCGGATTTTTACACTTTAATAAATGCTGAGTGACACCACAGACAGGACACATTAATGAGAGACCTCTGAGAGTTCAGAACCTTCAGATTTAGTAGCAAATAAAATCTGCTGTGCTTTAAGGTGAGGGAATGCAGCAGGGTGTGCAGGGAGCACTGCTCCTCTTTGGGTGGATTTCTCAAGGAATACAAACTGATTTTTAAACTGGCACTGCCAGCGCTGCTCTGAGGAAGGAAATTATTTCTGCCTGCATGGCTGTGACTGCAGGGCTCATTTCAGGCAGTTTGGGAGCAGTTTTCATTGAAGATAAAGCACAAAAGTTAAAAAAGTGAGAATGATGCTGCAGCCTCAGACCTCATAGGGAGATTTCCAGTACAGGCCACAAAAAATTCCTGGAAAACTGAGAGGTTCCACCACTAGAATATTGACTGAACAAGGTGAATTGTGGAGTAAGAGTGTAATATTTTATTGTTATAATACAGGTTTTATTATTAAAATATATATTAAAAGGGTTTAATATTTTGGAGTCTGGAATATTCCCTGTTTTATTGAGAATCCAAGTGCTGGTGAGGAAGGACAGGGTGGCAGAGGCAGATTTTTCCCTTTTATTTGAAATAAAACCATCACAAAGCACCAGAGGAGAAGGATGGGATTATAAAACTCCGTGTTTACTCTGCTGTTCCCCAAGGTGGAGTAAAGGTCTCTGAGTGTGCTCAGCCCTGGGGGTTTCCCAGCCAAGGGGAATCTCCAGCTCCCATCTGAGGCACAAACAGCAGCAGAAACTCCCCTGGGCTCCTCGGGGCAGCCTGACACTGCAGAATGTCACTGTAGGACATGAAAGAAAGATGACAGGCTCCAAAAATTCAAAAAGCAAGGAAGATAAAAGCTTTATTGTCTAATTCTTACCACCTTTTTATAAGCTGTTACAACACAGACTTAACATGATTGGTGAATAGGAACCTCTCTAATCCCATGGGTTAAACTAAAGAAACAGCAAAACACCACCTGCAGAAAGATTGATTTGAGAAAGAATAATTATTTTCCAAGGTTGTTTTGAGAAGAAAACTCTGTTGAGAAGAAAAGTGGGAAAAATTTAAGAAATTCTGCTAAAAATTCTCACAGACTCAGAAATGTCAGGCCCAGAGCAGAACCCCTGCCAAGCACCACGGGCAGGGCAGGGGGAAATTTCCCTCAGCAGGGATAAAATTTAGTGGGATGCCTTGCAGAAAGAACCTGATGGAGTTTAATAACTGATGTTGGATAGGTTTGAATGTAGAGGAGGCTGGGATGGTGAAATGGTGAGGTTGCTTTTGACTGACACGAGGTGTTTTGAAAGAATGAGGGTGGAAAGGTGAGAAAATCTGCCTTCCTTCCCTCAGATTACAAAAAAAATAAAATTATTCTCACTGAGGGATTTGCCACATAAATAATTAGGAGCTGTCTCATTAAGATCTTTTTGGAAAAGATGAACACTCTTAGAAAAAGGATTTTTATTTCTTCAACCTCCATCCCCCCTGGTACAGAAGGGCAGACACAAGGACCTGCACTCCACAACAAGTCATACCAAATATTGTCATTCCCAAATTTTGGGAATGTCCTAGCACTGCCACCTCCTTTACCATTCTGGCACCACTAAAATAGGACAAATTTGTGTGGCTTTGCTCAGAGTGATCCCCTTCAAGCAGACTAAACCTGGAAAACCAACCACTTCACCTCCATTAAGTGGGGTGAGAAACAATTGGAAAAATTTAATAAACAATTCGAAAAATCTAATAAACAATTGGAGAAATCTAATCTCTCATAACAGAAATCTAATATTCTAATCTAATCTAATATTCTAATAATCTAATGAGTGCCCCGTTCCCAGAGCATCTTGAATTCACAAACCCTGTTAATGTGTGGAGGTTTCACAGAATCACAGAATTTCCAGGTTGGAAGAGACCTTCAAGATCATTGAGTCCAACCCATGCTCCAACACCCCAACCAGACCACGGTACCGAGTGCCACAAAGGTCACCAAGGCCTAAGAAAGTTCTGTGGAGCTTCAGGGAGAGGGGAGAAGAATTTGGGCACCCAGAGGCCTCACTGAGGCACCAAAAGCATGAGAACGCTCTCCCCCACGGAGCTGGATTGCAAAAGGCTCGAGCCAGGAGGGAGAAACGTGCAAAAAAAACTTTAGAGGAGACGTGAGACAGAGGGCAGGGCATGGATGGGATCCCAGCGAGGTGAAGCCAACCACAGCAACAACAACACCAGGGACAGGAGCAAGAAGCAGCAAGTCCTTTTATGCAACTGGGAGAGGAACGAGGCCACTGGGTTCAGTGGGTTCCTCTTACTCCACGCTGGCTGTTTGCACTCGTGTGCTGTTTTCACTTTTATTTACATAAGAAAGGTCCGCAGTGAGTTGCTCTTGGCAGTGCTCACCCCGCAGAGCTTGCCTGAGCGTGTGGGAGAAAAAAAAAAAAAAGATTTATTTTCAAAGCCTTCGAGTCATCGAATTCTTGTGAAATCCACTCCTTTTCTCTTGAGGGAAATTGCAGTGGCGTGGTGGATTATGCAGTTAATCCAGCCAGGGGAATAACCACGGCTGAGGCTGTGTCCTTTCCTAGCAGGATCCTTGGGGAAGAGCGGGAGAATGGCCAGAGAGATGAGAGCTTTTTTCTGAGGAAAAGAGAGGTTTAGAGCCGGGATTATGTTTTTGTAGGAATTAATAATAAAGTGGTTCTCTGGGGAGAAATTTGGTGATTAAGTTTTTCCCTCGGTGGGAAATGAGGCACAATGATGATGGTGATGCACCAAAATAAAATGTAACATCAGCCTGAGGGCCACCCAAAATAACTTTTATTATTCTGTCTTTCCTACTGATTTGGAACAGGAATTTTGAAATGAGGAGTCATTCAGAACTGAAAAAAAAACCCCAAAATTATTTTATTTCAGGCAATATATAGAATTAAGTATCCCATTTTCCCATCCCATCCCGTCCCATCCCATCCCATCCCATGGATCCCATTATCCCATTCCATCCCATTCCACAGATCCCATTTCAATTCATTCCATCCCATCTCATCCCATCCTGTCCCATCCCATTATCTCATCTCATGGATCCCATCTCATGGATCTCATCCCCATCATCCCATCCCATTATCCTGTCCCATCTCATGGATCCTATCCCATTATCCCATCCCATCTCATGGTTCTCATCCCATTATCCCATCCCATTCTGTACTGTTCCATCCCATTATCCTGTCCCATCCCATCCCATTATCCCATCCCATGGATCCCATTATCCCATGGACCCCATTATCCCATCCCATGGATCCCATTATCCCATGGATCCCATTATCCCATCCCATGGATCCCATTATCCCATGGATCCCATTATCCTATGGACCCCATTATCCCATCCCATGGATCCCATTATCCCATGGATCCCATTATCCCATCCCATGGATCCCATTATCCCATCCCATGGATCCCATTATCCCATGGACCCCATTATCCCATGGATCCCATTATCCCATCCCATGGACCCCATTATCCCATCCCATGGACCCCATTATCCCATGGATCCCATTATCATATGGATCCCATTACCCCATGGACCCCATTATCCCATGGATCCCATTATCCCATGGATCCCATTACCCCATGGACCCCATTATCCCATGGATCCCATTATCCCATGGATCCCATTACCCCATGGACCCCATTATCCCATGGATCCCATTATCCCATGGATCCCATTACCCCATGGATCCCATTATCCCATGGATCCCATTACCCCATGGACCCCATTATCCCATGGATCCCATTATCCCATGGATCCCATTATCCCATGGATCCCATTATCCAATCCCATCCCATCCCATCCCATCCATTCCCGTCTCATGGCGCCCCCTGGCGGACCAGCGCCCCCAAGCCGCCTCCCGCCCCGCCCTCCGGGTCGTACCAAGTGCCGCGGGGGTGCCCTCATCCCCATTCCGTGCCTCTAGGCCTCTCGGGGCATCCCGCCGCGCTGAGAGCGGTGAGAATAGAACTAATCCCCGATTTCCACAGGCTCTCGACCGTTTCCCGGAGTTTTTCCTCGTCTTTCTCCTTTTTTCCCATGCCCGCTGCTCCTCCCCTGCGCGGAGGGCGGATGGTTCAGCCCTGCGTGGATGGTTCAGCGACAACATGGCCGCCACCATGAAGAAGGCGGTGAGTGCGGAACGGGCCTGGGCGAGATTTAATCCTTTATTTTAGAATCTACTCCCTTCCCGGGCGGGGATCGATCCCTCCCGTGGAGGTTCCGGCTCCTCCGCTGCCCCCCGGGCCGCAATGCCCGCTGCCTCCCTCATCCCCGGGGCGCGGCTGCTCCGTGCCCGTGGCCATCGCTGGGTCAAGCCCTGCCCAGAACTCCCTCACTGTGAGGGAGCTGAGGGCGCTGGGATCGGGGTCTGTCACAGCGCTTGTCCTGCGGGCTTGGTGGCGTTGCGGAGTCTCTGCTGGTGCGGCTCGTTGTAAACAACAAGGGCAGGGTGCATGTAAGGAAAAAATTATTCTCTGAGCGGGTGGTTAGGGAGCAGCCCTTCCACTGTCCCAGGCTGCTCCAAGCCACATCCAGCCCGGCCTTGGGCACTTCAGGGATCCAGGGGCAGCCCCAGCTGCTCTGGGCACCTCTGCCAGGGCCTCACTGCCCTCACAGCCAGGAATTCTTTCCCAAAATCCCATCTAACCCTCCCCTCTGTCAGTTTGAAGCCATTCTGCTCTGCATGTCACTAACTGCTGTTGTTCATGGCCTTTCTCCAGAGCAACCTCAGAGCAGTTCAGCCATCAGTGTCAAGGAAATCTTTGACTTTAGGATGCCAATGTTTTAATTGAATGTTACCCAGCTAAATGAATTTAATTGAATACTCAGCTAAATCTGGGTATTTCTGATGTCCCTTTGAGCAGCCAGGTGCATGAGCAGGATGTGGTGCCTGTCAGATGATTTTCCAGACACTTCGTGGGAGTATCTTTGCAGTGACACTCAAATTAATGTCAGAGCTGAAAATCATCATTTTAATTTTAACCTCTCCTCCTCACAGGCTGCAGAAGATGTCAATGTCACCTTTGAAGATCAACAGAAAATTAACAAGTTTGCAAGAAATACCAGCAGGATCACAGAGCTGAAGGAAGAAATAGAAGTGAAGAAGGTATATTTGCTTCAGATCTCATTAACTTTTCGTTGGCCTGAATTAATGTTCAGCTGGAACGGAGCAAATGAGCAGCAGTGAGTTACTGTGAGTTTAAGGTTCTGATGTGAGGTTTCTGAACTTATTACTTTGGAAACAGAGAATGGTAAAAGTAGATTAGACATTAGTGATATTTAAATCTGCTGCATTTTGCTGCCTAGGCAGTTAATTATTCTGTTAATGAGAGATAATGATTATTAACTAGGAATGTCTAATGTAGAGTTCTCTTGAATTGAATACTGATGCCAAATCCCAGCTCTGGAACTGTTCCATAAGGTTTCCTGGTGGTGGGTGGGATTTTTTTCCCCAAATCCAGCCTGGGTTCCTTCTCCAGCTGTGTCCAAGGAAATGCTTTACAAGGGAGCCTCTTTCTGTGTCCTGGCAAACAGAAGCAGCTCCAGAATCTGGAGGATGCCTGTGATGACATCATGCTGCTGGATGATGCTGATTCCCACCTCATTCCCTACCAGATCGGGGACGTCTTCATCAGTCACTCCCTGGAGGAGACACAGGAGATGCTGGAGGAGGCCAAGGTTTGTCTGCAGCTGCTGGGCTGTGCTGGGCACTGGCATGGGATGATCTGGGCGTCTTTTGGAGCCTCCACAGTCTAAAATCCACCTTGGATTGAGGATTTGAGTCATTCCAAAGTCACTCCAGCCATAAATCCAGACCTGGGAATAAGTTGGAGAAGAGGCACCTCTGTGTTGGTTCTGTGCTGCTGACAAACCTGGTTCAGTTTGTTGCCCAGAATTGGTTGATTTTTTATTTGTTTTTTCTTTTTCAGAGGAGTTTACAAGAGGAAATTGAAGCCTTGGAATCCCGGGTGGAGTCGATCCAGAGGGTGTTGTCTGACCTCAAAGTTCAGCTCTATGCAAAGTTTGGAAATAACATAAATCTGGAGGCTGAGGACAGTTAAAGCTTTTCTAACCACAACACCCAATTTTTCCTTAGGTTATTAAATGTTTTGATAACACTGCTGCAATTCCATTTGAGAAAAGAAAATCCATCCCTTTCTTTTTGTTGTTTTTTTGTTTTTTTTTTTTTACTTTCCTGTAAAGTTCTATATATTTAATAAGAACTTTCCTATTTTGGTTGTTGCAGTTATTTATTTATTCAGGAAAACTCTGACTTCACACTGTTGGTAAAGCATCAGGATTGGAATATTTGCATTGTTTATTAAGGCAATAAAGCCAGGCACGTGTTGGAGTTTCCTGGGTCTTGTTTTCCACTCTTATTAAAAGGTTTAAATCAGATGGAAAGAAGGAATTTTGGAGTGGCTGTTGGAGAAAAGCTGTGTGACACAGGGGACATGATGAGGGAGTGATGCTGTGTTTTTAAGGTGTTTTTAAGAGCCCTCCTGGAGCTCCTAAATTCACCCTCTGTGTTTCACCCTTAGCTCAGATGTCAGGAGTTTACCAGAGGACAAACAAAGGCTCCTAAAATCTCACTTTGGTAGTGAGGAGAAGCTTTTGGAACCCCCACATTCACTCATTTACTGCTTTGTGTTTGGGAATCCCCAAAAATGCTGCAGGTCACAGCAGTGAGCCTTAATTCCCAATTTCCCTGAGCAGTTCCTAAATCCATATTTATGTAGCAGATTGATGCCAGTTGTTCATAGGTTTTGTTGTCAGCATCAATCCCTGATCTGTGCCTCCATCACTAGGAGGAGTTCAATGTAATTTTTAAACATATTAATTGGCTAAATTTGTCTTTCTAACCCAAAAAATACAAACAAGGGGTGTTTATTCCAGATGAGAACTGCTGGAGTTTGACCCTTAAGGAGGACACCCAGCAGATGGCATCAGAGACCTGGGAATGCCAGTTTGGGGTGAGCAGTGCCAGGCTGGCAGTGCCACTGCAGCTCGGAGTGAGGAGGCTTTGGAGGGTCCTGCAGGGATCCTGGGGGCTTTAATTTAGTCAATTTAATTAATTTAATTAAGTCAAATTTAATTTAATTTAACTCAGAGTCACTGCTGGGCTGAGCATTCACAGCCCTGCAGGGATCTCAGAGAATTGTCACACTGGGTTTGGCTTCAGTGTGGGGAAAATAAAAAGGGGTTGGGAATGGTTTGGGCTGGAAGGTGTGGGCTCAGTATTTCTGAATTCTCAGCTTGCTAACCTGCAAACTCCTTTCCCAAGGGAAAACTTTCAACAGTTCTCCTTTTCCAAAACATCTTTCTCTTTTTCCCAAAACATTTCTAAGTGAGCAGTAGTTTTTTCTCAATCTTCCCCAGTTTTCTATTACTTAACCAATAGAAAGGTGTCAGTCCTACTGACCAATGAATATTTTTAGCAAAACATGCAATATAAGAAACAAAAAAACTTTATTTAAAGCCTTCTGTTGTTCTCATAGTAAAAACTAGAGTCAAACTTTTATTTGTGTCCTACTGCAACAGGAAGGGACCTTAAAGATGATTTATTTCCACCCCTCCTGCTGTGGCAGGGTATGGGGAGCTTGCTGCTCTTTAATCCTAAAATTGGGATACTTTGGCCATAAATGCAGTGCTGGTGTTCTGGGGAGATTGTTCAAGCTGTTCCTTCTGGAAAAATTCCTGGTGGATTTCTCAGCACAGCCCAGCAAAGGGAGGAAAAACCTTGTTCAGTGGAGTTTTAGAGTCTGACAGGTTTTACCCTTTAAGCACAGGGCACAATTCCATCAAATCAGTGCCATTTTCTCTCCCTTCAGGGTTTTCTGTGTATGATGCATTTTTCCTGTGGGCTCAGTCCTTGCTACAAAACCCTGAGGGCATTTTTGCACCTGGGATGTCCAATTTCCTCCTGTGCTCTGCACAATTGTGTTTGCAAGCCACTACACCTCAGGATTTTTCAGCTCAGCCTCTGAATTGTTGCTGTTTGCAGAGCTCCTGTGCCAAGCCATCATTTGATATTTTTATATGTGTCAAGCAGAACGTGCAGGGAACATTTTTTTATCCTGGAGTTGTCATTGTAGAAGCGACTTTGCAGATGGTGCATCAGCTGCTTGGGAGGATTTGACAGCACTCTGCTTTTGCCTTTTAATAACCTTTGTGTCGTGAAGATTTGCAGTTGGTTCTGAGTTTGCACTTTGTTCAGCACCCCATGTTCTGAGGGCTTTTTATTTTTGGTAGATTGGAATCTTATTTCTAATAATGTTTCCTTTACCTGGACAAGAGCTGTAACAGAATTCCATGAACCAAACCTTGGTGCTGTGTTCACATCCTGTGAATCCTTTAGGATTGGCAATATAAATGTTTAAATATCCTGCTCACAATGCCAGGAGTTCATTGTGGCTCTCTGTTTTGGCAGGGGAGTGACCTTTGCAAGGCACCTGGAGGGTGAAATGTGTCACAAAGTGCTGCTCTGTAATCTCAGGGCTTTTAGAGTTCCCTGGCTGATGGAATCACCTCTCCAGCTTCATTTTTGTCTTAAAATACAATTTCAATTTTATTTTGAGAGTCACAGAGTCACCCATGGCTGGTTTTCCCTTGGCTGCAGCAATTAAAGCAGTAAAATACAGGTGAAATTCAGCTCATTTTGGTGCCTGCTGTCAGGGAGATCCCAGTTTTTAAAACCTGGCAAACACTGGGATTCAATTCCTGCATTTCAGGCATTTGCAAGGCTTGTTTGTGATTCTGTATCTCTGTCACAGAAATGTTTCCCACAGCATGATAACCTTTATTAATCCCATTCTGTAGAGCAGATCTGGGATCCCTTTACACTCCACAATGCAAATGTGGTGGATAATTATTCAGTAATTACACGAAATGGTGCAGAGCTGAAGCACTGATAATTTAGTGGTAATAAAATCACATCCAAGGGCAAAGAGAGGCAGAATTCTGAATACTGAAGCCACATTTTCTGCAGGAGCAACAGAACTGAGAAGTTTGGTTTGCATGAGTCAGTGGTTCAGATAATTTATCTAATTTTATTCTAATAGTTTGATTCATGAGAGAAAAAAAAATATGAATATATATAGGCATAATAAGGCCTGACAGAAATTATTTACAACCAACTTTGTCTTTATTTAGGTTGCATGAGTCACACAGAAAACCAAATTATTTTCTAATTTAACTTTAGCTGCTGGTGGGGCTGCACAGAACACCAAACACAGGCCAGGAGGATTCCCCCAGCAGGAGATGGAACAGCTTTGCATCAAGGGGAATTTCATCCAGCTGAGAAAAGAGGGAATAAAAAATGGAATAAAAAAATTATAAATGTGAGGAGAACAGGTTGGACTCAGTGTTGGGCCAGGACTGCTCCCAGCTGTTCTTTCAGGAAAAATTCCTGGTGGATTTCTCCACACAGCCCAGAAAAACGAGGAAAAACCTTGTTCAGCTGAGTTCCAGAGTCTGACAAGTTTTACTCTTTAAGCACAGGACAGAATTTCAGCAAATCATCACATTTGGGTGCTTCTCCTGCCTTTTCTGTAACAAACAGGGTTGTAAACATGAGGAAAACATCAGGATGTGCTCAGTGTTGGACTCCAGGCTGGGCCAGGACTGCTCCCAGCTGTTCCTTCAGGAAAAATTCCTGTTGGATTTCCCAGCACAGCCCAGCAAAGGGAGGAAAAACCTTGTTCAGCAGAATTCTAGAGCCTGACAAGTTTTACCCTTTAAGCACAGGACAGAATTCCCTCAGATCATCACATTTGGGTGCTTTTCCTGCCTTTTCTGTAACAAACAGGTTACAACACACAGGTTTGGGGGTTTTTAAAATTCTTTTTAGAGTTTAAATTCCTGCTGCCTCTTGGGTATCTGGGATAAATCTGAATTTAACCAAGCTCCTGTGTAAGGCCTGGCCTTTGACCAACAACCTACAGCACACAAATATACATTTATTTATAAATAAAACCTGGCTGCCTTTGGGTACAACCAACTCAGAGGAAAATTATTAATCCCAACACACATGGCCAAGGAACTGCTGGAAACTCCAACAATGATTTTTATTATTAACACTTGGGGGAAAATAATAAAACTTCACTATTGCTGTTGTGAAAACACTTTCCTCCCCTCAGTTTTTAATCTTGCTGTTAAAAGATTAAAATCAGCCAGAAGAGCTTTGGGTTGCTCCTGAAAATGTTGAACATATCAGGGATCAAACAGGAAAGGTTTTAAAACTAAAGCTTGTCTCTGTTTGTAGGGATTGAAGATGTGTTCAGGTGTTTGTCGTGTTTGTGCACCTAAAACCAAATCCTTGTGGTTATTTCAGCTCTTGCAGAGCCGTGGGTGAGTTGGAGATGTTCAGGATGGCATTTACAGCAGCTGACTTTGCAGAAAATGCTGCTACAACAGCAGACAAATAGAAATATTAAAAATTACTATTAGGAGACAGAAATATTAAAGTTCACTGTTTTTATGTAAAGGAACAAAATGGGCTTCACTGGAGAAGAATTTTGGTTCTAGTGACACATTTTATTGCAGTCACCATAATGGATTTTAGGTAAGTGGTAGGAAAATCAACAGCAGAGTTTATTTTACTCCTAAATCTATTTGTTAATTTGCCAGGTCTACAGTCGAAGATCTATTTCCAGATATCTAAATGCAAATTTATGTTTTCATCTGCTGCCTGCAAACCCCAAAGATGACCCACAAGGTGCAGAGTGTGGGATCTTCACTGCCTGTGGAGCTCAGGTGTGTTTTTATCTGGGTTTTTCTCTGATTTACCTGAGTGTGAGAGCCCAGCCGAGCCCAGACTGATCAAAGTGTCAATAGAGAGAAAAGGGAATTAGGAATTCAGGGATACAGTTCTGAGCTGCTTACCCACCCAAATCAAACCTGTTCCACACCAGAGCCAAGCCACACAAACATTAAAGCTTTAAAATATTTATAAATGAAGAAAAACCACCACAGGCCCCTCTGGGCAGCCTCCTCACCCTCAGAGGGAGGAATTCCTTCCCAATGTCCCATCCAAACCTCCTGTGTCAGTTTGTTCCATTGATTTGCTGATAAGTGCCCCACCAAAACAAGAACATGCACAAAAATAAATCACAAAGCTGCTGCTGAGCTCGATTTGAGGGCCTTGGGCTTGTGATAAACCTGGAATTGGAGGCCTTTATCCCTGGAATTTTGTACCCCAGCCTGTCATGAATCATTTGAACCCCCAGCAAATGTCAGCCAGGGAAATCTCTGCTCTTTGGAAATGTTTTATTGGAGGGTGTTCTCTTGGACAAAGCGCTGTCAGATACCATCAGCACAGCCTGTCCATCTTTTGTGGTTTATTTTTTAAGCTGTAAAGCTCGGAGCAATACGGCATCAGTGTGTGGATTAAATTAAAGGCTGCAAAGTAGATATTTTATCTGATTTTCTGCACAAGGAGGCACAGATCTGCTACTGATAATTCATAGGGCTCCGAAGAGATTTCATCTGCTCGTCAGCCTGCTTGGAGGAGGAAAAGTTTTCCCTTAAATCATGGCAGAGCACATCAGGACTGTAAAGCACGAGGATCATTCCAGCTGCAATCATTCATTCTGGGCTGGTGGATGTGCAGTGCAGCCCAAGCTGGGATTTCCAAATCTGATGGCGTTTGGTGAACTGGAAGAGGGAAATGTCAGCAGGGCAGTGGCAGGGAAATCCTCAGGGAAAAGGAGCAGCACAGCCTCGGGCACTGATGTCAACAGAGCTGGGAATTCCCGACAGGAATTCCCGATAGGAATTTCTGCTGGGCTCGCTGTGGTTGGGCTCAGCAGCCACACGTGGCTGATGCCAAAGCAAAGGCTCTGGAAACCCCTGGGGCAGAGGTTCCAGGGTTCCCTGAGCTCCCCTGGAAAGCCAGGAATGCCATTCCCAGCTGGGCCCTCCAGGGCAGAGGTTCCAGGGTTCCCTGAGCTCCCCTGGAAAGCCTGGAATGCCATTCCCACCTGGGAAAGCCACAAATGCCATTCCCAGCTGGGAAAGCCAGGGCAGAGGTTCCAGGATTCCTGTGGAAAGCCAGGAATGCCATTCCCAGCTGGGCCCTGAGGGCAGAGGTTCCAGGGTTCCCATGGAAATCCAGGAATGCCATTCCCAACTGGGAAAGCCAGGGGAGAGGTTCCAGGGCTCCATTGGAAATCCAGGAATGCCATTCCCAGCTGGGGCCCCGAGGGCAGAGGTTCCAAGGTTTCCAGGGCTCCCATGGAAAGCCAGGAATGCCATTCCCAGCTGGGAAAACCAGGGCAGAAGTTCCAGGGTTCCCTGGGTTTCCATAGAAAGCCAGGAATGCCATTCCCAGCTGGGCCCCGAGGGCAGAAGTTCCAGGGTTCCCTGAGCTCCCATGGAAAGCCAGGAATGCCATTCCCAGCTGGGCCCTCCAGGGCAGAGGTTCCAGGGCTCCATTGGAAATCCAGGAATGCCATTCCCACCTGGGAAAGCCAGGAATGCCATTCCCAGCTGGGGCCCCGAGGGCAGAGGTTCCAAGGTTTCCAGGGCTCCCATGGAAAGCCAGGAATGCCATTCCCAGCTGGGAAAACCTGGAATGCCATTCCCAGCTGGGAAAACCAGGGCAGAAGTTCCAGGGTTCCCTGGGTTTCCATAGAAAGCCAGGAATGCCATTCCCAGCTGGGCCCTCCAGGGCAGAGGTTCCAAGGTTCCCTGGGTTCCCATGGAAAGCCAGGAATGCCATTCCCACCTGGGCCCTCCAGGGCAGAGGTTCCAGGGCTCCATTGGAAATCCAGGAATGCCATTCCCAACTGGGAAAGCCAGGAATGCCATTCCCAGCTGGGCCCTGAGGGCAGAGGTTCCAGGGTTCCCATGGAAAGCCAGGAATGCCATTCCCAGCTCAGAAAACCTGGAATGCCATTCCCAGCTGGAAAAGCCAGGGCAGAGGTTCCAGGGCTCCATTGGAAATCCAGGAATGCCATTCCCAGCTGGGAAAGCCTGGGGGATGCAGCACAGCAGTGCCCTGTGGGTGATTCACCCCTGCAGTGCCACTGACCACAGAAGGGCAAACCCATCCTCATTTACCACTCCAGTTCCCCCTGCAGAATCAGACTGGGGTTGGTTAAACCAGAGCAGGAATTGATTTCTGGGTGCAGAGCGCAGGATTTAGCTGGATACAAAAGCAAACCCATTCCCACTGTCAGACACGGGGTTGGATTTTGTCCTTCATCCTCTCTTTGGGCAGCCTTCATACCTTTGGATTATTTAGAAAAAGCTTTTAAAGTTTTGCTGACCAAATTGAGAAAAATGACAACATTTTTTCTGAAGAAGGGAGATTTATTTTTGCCTGGTTCTAACGAAGTGATGGCAGCTGGCAGCTCAGTTATAAACTCAGAGTTTCATTTTTCAGATGTTACACGGCCAGGAAAAGACTTCCACTGGAGGCAGAAGTGTCAGAAACAAATGGTTAGCTGTAGTAAGAATTATTTTATTGCCTGTGGACTGTTTTAAAAATCTGATTTTGACTTTTCTCAAAATAATTGTGCTGCAGGAGAGATCAGGCACCGAGACAGGAATTGCAGCTCTGACATCTCAGCATCAACACGGAACATTCCTGACTGTCCCAGCTCCCACCTTCAGTTCATTATTTCACCACCTGTGTCACCTTTATTTCCTTGGTGACTGAAGTGATTGAGGAAGTTCCTTGAGACTCTTGAAATGCTGGGTTCAGAGAACCCATGGATAGGATGGATTTTCTGTTTGCAATTTTAATTATCAAGTTAAAAATCTGTCTTTCCCTTCAAATACACAACACTTCTTGTGTGGGGTGGAGATTTGGTTGGCAGAGCTTTAAAAAAGCTCAACCAGCTACAGAAAAACCTGAGTCCAGAGCTGAATTATTTTCATTTTTAGTGCTTGAGTTTAGCTGATATGTGTCCTTTAGATTGTAGATAAACAGATAAATTTGTAGATAATTAATTCCAGTGAGCACAAAGCTCTGGATCCCGGGATCTCATTCCACCATTGGCTGAAAAACATGTTTAACATTTCCTGCAAACCAGAAAATGATTTCTTTTCTCTTTCTCTGCTGTCTGATTTACCCTGGTGTCTTTGCCCAGTGCATTTTTCCCATCCAGCTTCCCCCAGCCACGCTGTAATTCCGAGGATGAAATGTGCAATTAAGACTTAAGCCCAATTAGCACAGGGGATTTGGAAATTAGGATGAGACTGTGACACTGACATCAAATCCAGCAGGGCTGGAACAGAAGTGTGAGTTTGATCTCGCAGGGAAGGGCTGGGTGGCTCTGCCCTGAAAATTCCTCACGGGGAGGTGTCGGAACCCAGGAAATCCCTCTGGCTGCCCTGGGTGATCCAGGACCCTGGCAAGGGCCACAAGAGTTGATTAGAATAATATTAATTTATCACTGAGTGCAGATGTAGAATTTTGGGGTTTAATGGGGGTTCAAGGAGACAAAATGGAGGAATCTGGGTGTGTCCCTGTCCTTCTGCTTCTTCTTCTTGTCCTCCATCTTCTGCTGTGGTGGTGGCACTTTTGGGTTGGTTTAGAGTAGAAATGAACTGTCTAACACAGGTGATAGGGATTGGTATTTATCTGCAATTATGTAATATTTGGTATAAAAATTACAACTGCCCTCGGGGTGGTCAGTCAGGGATGAGCAGCACTGCAGCAGCACCCAAGGGTGAGAACAAAATGTACCAGATCAGAAACAATAAACAACCCTGAGAACCTGAACTGACACATCCCAACTTCTTCTTCAGGCACGGAGCTTGGGACAAGGACTTTTAACAAACATCTCGGGGGTTATCAGCCCAAAGAAACAAGAACCAAGAGGGAGGAAGCATCAGGACCCCCTGGACCCAACCCTGCAATGGATTTATCCACAGTAATTTCTGGAATTATGTGCGTGCTGACAACATGCAAATACCACAGGGCAAATTATATTATTTTAACTTGTTTATCAATTGTCATCACAGCCCTTTGCTTATTTTTTTTTTCCCACCAGTGTAAATCTGACTCATGCAGAGAAAGATGCACTGGCCTGTCTGGATTTCCAGCGATATTATTATGAGAAATTCATTAATTTGTCTGCATGGAAAGGATTTAAAGGTTGTTGCATTCATTCGTTACCAGAGCCTGAGCACTTCATCACACAGACTGGCTGCAGCGAGGAAATTATCTCTTCTTCTCAACTCCATTAAGGGCACTTCTACAGAGTCCTGAAAAATATAAATGTTGGAGGGTGTTAATGGAAATGACACCTGTAGCTGATGTATTGGTGCCAGGAAATGTGATTAAGTGCTCTGTTAATTAACTCCTCTGCTCGGGTTCCTGTAAAAGTGGAGTCAATTTTTAAAGGCAGCTGAACTGCCTAGAAAAGGGCACTGCTCAGACCTGGGGGTTTTACCTGGAGAATTTCACCTGCTTCTGATTTTAAATACTTCAATTCCACACCTGATTTCCAAGACCCCAGCAGAGATATAAAACTGGAAAATCACTCACAGGACTTGCTCCACCGCCTATTTATTTCCTTTGGTTGAAAGATCTGAAATACTGTAAGGATAATTTAAAAACATCCCATCGCTCCCCATATAAAAATATCTCAGATGAGGATTAACCCTCAAAAATGAGATGGATATTGTTATATATGTTATGTTATAACAATACTACCAGGATTTCTCTTTAGCTGTTCCTCCACCTGGCCTGAGCAGAACTGGGGACAAATCCCTCTGACACTCCTCAGTGTGTGTAACTCATTTTTGGGCATAAATCAGCCCAGGTTTTCCACAGGATTTTCTGCCCAAGCTCTGGCCGTGTGTTTCAGAGTGGTACAACCGTGGTGAGGAGACACAGGGGTTTTTTCCTGTATTAAAACAGAAAAAAAAAGCACCTTTGGGTTCAGGAAATCAGAGCCAGCAGCACTGTGAGTTGAACCTTTCAGAACAGCAATTCGCTGGCTGTTTAACAGGGGAATATTAATCCTTTATTATAATAATAATAATTTTTATTCTTTTTTGAGCTGCTTTCATTGACAGAGACACTCTAATAACAGCAGATAATAAAGAATAAAGATAATAAAGAATGATCAATAATAACAGAAGATAATAAAGAATGATCAGCCCAGCTCTGAGCACACTTCACAATCTCCCTCTGGCTCACCTCATTTGCATGGCACAGCTGTTAATGAGTTAATGATGGGCACAGGTTTAATGAACAGAGCACCAATGAGCGGACAGGGGGGTGGATCGGAGTTCCTGGAGGCTTTAATTACCCCAGGTCATTAACTGCATAACTAATGAGCAGACAGGGGGTGGATCAGAGTTCCTGGATGTTTTAATTACCCCAGGTCATTAACTGCATAACTAATGAGCAGACAGGGGGGTGGATCGGAGTTCCTGGAGGTTTTAATTACCCCAGGTCATTAACTGTGTAACTACCTGTGCACGAGCATCGTTATCCTCTCATGGCCCTGATGAGTTTGGGGTTGGTTTGGGTTGAGAAATAACGCCGAGATCCTTTCCATGCCCAGTTCAAGGCTGGATCAGAGGCTGAGCTCTGCCTGTCCTCCTTCACCCCTCGTGCTGCTGCAAGTTGGGTTTAATTACCATTTTCCAGCCTGGCCTTCCATTAACTTTGCTGCAGGTGGACAGGAAATGCTCCAAATGTCTGTGGGGCTTTGCAAAAGGAATCGAGCAAAGAAAATTTCATTTTTCATGACGAGTGCTCTGACAGTTTCTAGGGGCTGATCCTGGCTGTGTTGTCCTTGAACTCAGAGCTGCCTCAGCTCCCAAAATCACGTCTAAACCAATAAAACATCATCCCTACCCCTGATCGTTTCGGAGTGGATTTTTGGCAACTGTAACACACTTCTAAAATAAACGGGATTTATTTTAGCTGCTCTGAAAGGGGTGGCTCAAAATGTGCACGGGGTAATTTTTCCTGAGAGGTTGCAAACCTGTTTAATCCATTTTGCTCTGTGCTCTACACGTGTAATTGCAGCCGCCTGCAAAGAGCGTTTGAGTGAATGCACAGATCAAAGGAGCTGACAGCTCACAGAACAAATCCTGTTTGCTCCTAATGGAGCTGCAGGGCTGAGCATTTGCATGAAACAAATCTGGGGAAAATTTTAAATATCTGAAGTTACACAGCAATCAAGCGGTATCAATCTCATTTCTAACAGATAATCATCATCTCAAGTATTTTTATATGGGGAGCGATGGGATATTTTTAATTTGTCCTGATAATATTTCAGATCTTTCAACCAAAGGAAATAAATAGGCAGTGGAGCAGGTCCTGTGAGTGGTTTTCCAGCTTTATATCTCTGCTGGGGTCTTGGAAATCAGGTGTGCAGCTGAAGTGAAGTATTTAAAGGTAAAATTCTCAGGTAAAATTCTCCAGGTCACAGCCCTGAAAGGTAAAGAAATGGTGTTATAAGTAGAAGATGTTTATGTTAAAATGCTAGCTGTGTTTTTCATTCCTCTTTTGAGGAGGGGAAAAATTGATGGATTTCTGGTTTGACCAACGTGATTGGAAAGGTGGCAACCTTAACCTCCAACCCATGGTCTGGGTGGAAACACTGGAGTCAGAGAATAAAGGTAGAGGTTTTATGTTAGAGGTTTTATGTTAGAGGTTTAAAGTTAGAGGTCCTGTGCACTGGAACGGAGTCCGTGTCTTCTTTTCGTGTCCTGTTGGGACATTGTTTGCTTAGAATGTGATGAGAAAAGGTAATTATTTACACGAGGTTGTTGTGAGAAAGGAATATTGTTTATTTAGAATGTTATGAGGAAAGGTAGTTATTTACACCAGGTTGTTGTGATAAAAGGAATATTGTTTACTTAGAATGTTATCAGAAAACATAGTTATTTACACAAAGTTGTTGTGATAAAAGGAATATTGTTTACTTAGAATGTGATGAGAAAGTAGTGATTTGTAGTTATTTACACAAAGTTGTTTTGGGGAAGGAAAACTGTTAAAGGTTTCCCTTGGGAAAGAGCTGGCAATTGTTAGCAAGCTGAAATCCTCTCAGGCTCAGAAAATCAGGCCCTGGCCTTCCCCATCCCCTCAGATCCAGGGGGTCACTAAAGGTGTTGCTGACAAAAATGCAATTTCCAGCCTGAGTGTCCCCTTGGTCTGAAAATCTCCTGTGCAGCCCCAGAAATCCTGCAGGGTTTTGTTCAGCACGGCCCTGCCCAGCAGAGTCACACACTGCCCCACCCCAAAGGGAGCATTCCCCAAAAATATCCCAATAAAGGAGCAGGGAAAGGTTGTTTGTAGGGCTAAGGGAGGATTGGTGGCACCTCCACCCCACCCAGCTCATTTTTCACCTCAGCCTCTTCCCCGTTGGTGCTGTCTGCTGGGTTTGATCCCATTGTGCCTTTGCAGCAGCACTTCTGAAATCGTTCCTCTCGATTTAGCACGGACTAAATGCAAGCTGTGATATTTTATTAAACTGTTCTCACCCTTCAGCTCGCTGTGTGTGAGGTGCTGGATGGTTAGCAACAAAAAATATTGGATTAACAGAGTGCTACATCCATTTTCCTCTAACTTCTGGGTCAAATTTAATCAGCTTACAAGTCAAAGAATGCTTTCTGCAGTAAACACAGCTGGGACCCAAAGTGGAGCTGTTGGGGGCAGAAAAAAAGGCTCAGGCAGCTGAATTGTCAGCTAAATTCTTCTTCCTTCCTAAATTTTTTCTCACTCCTTGGGAGAAGGAGGCAAATTTTTAATTTCAGCAGGCCAGGCTGGGCCCCAGGATTGCTGGTGTGGCTCCTGCCAGACTTTTCTCAGAAATCCCAGCTCTGCCAGTGCTGAAGGGGAACTTTTATTCCTCCAGCCAAGCCCGAGTGTGGAGGGATCAGAAATAGAGAGGAAACAGATTTCTTGTGGGAGGTGGGGTGGGGTTTGCCCTGGTCTGGTTTTCTGACAATAATCAAAGCTGGCTGGAGGTGATGTCCCCAAGCAAGGCAGGGGAAGGTTGGGCATTCATCATCCCTCTCCCAAATTCCCACTCCTGGTGTGCACAGGCCTCATCTGCACTGGGAAACAACAGAGCAGGAAAAAAGGAGTCTGACTGAAGTGAGAAACTGGAGGGAAAAACAGAGCAGGGAAAGGAGTCTGACTTCACTGAGAAACTGGGGGGAAAAACAGGGAAAAGGAGTCTGGAAAGTGGGGGGAAAAACAGAGCAGGGAAAAGGAGTCTGACCTCACTGAGAAACTGGGCGGGAAAACAGAGGAAGGAAAAGAAATCTGACTTCACTGAGAAACTGGGGGGGAAAACAGGGAAAAGGGGTCTGACCTCACTAGCAAGCTGTGGGGAAAAATAGAGCAGGGAAAGGAGTCTGACCTCACTGACAAAATGGGGGAAAAACAGGGAAAAGAACTCACTGAAAGACTGTGGAGGAAAAACTCACTGGAAGACTGTGGAGGAAAAACAGAGGAGGGAAAAGAAATCTGACTTCACTGAGGAACTGTGGGGAAAAGAGACTTTCTGTCAAATATTGAAGAGGAAAATGCTGATATAACACATTATCCTTCAGGGATAATCTTCATGGTGACAGGTGCAATGTGAACTTGGTGAAGGGATCTATTTTCCTTTTTGAGTTGGTTGCGCTTCGCCAGGATAATGGGACACCAGGATGATGGGACACCAGGACGATGGGACACCAGGATGATGGGACACCAGGATAACGGGACGCCAGGACAATGGGACACCAGGATAACGGGACACCAGGATAATGGGACACCAGGATAGTGGGACACCAGGATGATGGGACACCAGGATGATGGGACACCAGGATGATGGGACACCAGGATCATGGGACACCAGGATAATGTGACACCAGGACAATGTGACACCAGGACAATGGGACACTAGGATAGTGGGACACCAGGATAACGGGACACCAGGATAAAAGGACACCAGGACAATGGGACACCAGGATAGTGGGACACCAGGACAATGTGACACCAGGACAATGGGACACCAGGACAATGGGACACCAGGATAACGGGACACCAGGATAGTGGGACACCAGGATAATGGGACACCAGGATAAAAGGACACCAGGATAATGGGACACCAGGATAAAGGGACACCAGGATAAAGGGACACCAGGACAATGGGACACCAGGATGATGGGACACCAGGATGATGGGACACCAGGATAAAGGGACACCAGGACAATGGGACACCAGGACAATGGGACACCAGGATAAAAGGACACCAGGATGATGGGACACCAGGATAGTGGGACACCAGGACGATGGGACACCAGGACGATGGGACACCAGGACAATGGGACACCAGGACAATGGGACACCAGGATAATGGGACACCAGGATAGTGGGACACCAGGATAGTGGGACACCAGGATAAAAGGACACCAGGACAATGGGACACCAGGATGATGGGACACCAGGGTGATGGGACACCAGGATAACGGGACACCAGGATAATGGGACACCAGGATAATGGGACACCAGGATAATGGGACACCAGGACAATGGGACACCAGGACGATGGGACACCAGGGTGATGGGACACCAGGATAACGGGACACCAGGATAATGGGACACCAGGATAAAAGGACACCAGGACGATGGGACACCAGGACAATGGGACACCAGGATAGTGGGACACCAGGATAATGGGACACCAGGATAGTGGGACACCAGGATGATGGGACACCAGGACAATGGGACACCAGGACAATGGGACACCAGGACAATGGGACATCAGGATAAAAGGACACCAGGACAATGGGACACCAGGACAATGGGACATCAGGATAAAAGGACACCAGGACGATGGGACACCAGGGTGATGGGACACCAGGACAATGGGACACCAGGACGATGGGACACCAGGATAGTGGGACATCAGGATAAAAGGACACCAGGACAATGGGACACCAGGACAATGGGACACCAGGATAGTGGGACACCAGGGTGATGGGACACCAGGATAATGGGACACCAGGACGATGGGACACCAAGATAATGTCCTTTTTTTCCCAAATCCCCCATTGTGCTTTCAGCCATTTACGTTTCTGACACCTTAATGCACGGTCTCTGCTGCTGAAACGAGTGTTTCATTAAAATAATTCAATAGAATCATGATTTGTTTTTATGCAATGTTGTCCTTTCAGTTGGCCCTCAGAAGAATTTAGCTCCTTGCCTCGCTGCTGGGATGATCCAGCCCTGAGGAATTTTGGTTTTTTAACCTCTGGATGCAATAAAACAGCTCTGGAGGATCCCAGTTTTGGCATAAGCTGTGCCAGGGTTATCGTTCCAAGCTGTCAGTGAGCACAGGAATTTTCCTCTTCCATTCCCCATCCTCTGCCTTCAGTGCCGACCACTTTGGCTGCTGCTTTTGCCACTTTTTCAACGGAATTCCCTCCAAAAGTTTAAATAAAGTTTAAATATTATTTTCTTCAGTCACCATCTCACCTGGGCCATGTTGCAGTGGAAAGTAAAAAAAAATTCGCTGGAGTTCTTTAAAGGCTCAGAAAAGTGTTTTTGTCTTTTCTTATTTTTTTTTTTTTATTTTACAGGCAATGCCAATGTAGCTTAATTAGAGGAAAGCAAGGAAGTTCATAAAGCCCTGCTGTATTAATTACTGCTGAAATATTACAGGCAGCATGGTGAGCACAAATCTCATGGAATAATTTCACCAAAATTTGTGACTTTCTCTGTTTTCCAACTCCTGTTTCTCATCCAACTGAACCCAAACCAGAATATCATTTTCTGATCACAATATTCTTTTTTTCTCCAACTGTTTGCCAAGCAGTGAATTGCACAGCAGGCTCTGAATATTAGAAAGCATTTCCTTGCCTGGTCAGGAGCCAGTAATAAAAGAAATTATAATGAGCTGATTTCAATTCCAAATGAACTCATTCCTGAAAATGCACGAACCACTGGCACGAGCAGCTTGGATTCTCCCTTTTTCTTCCTGCATGCCCACAGGAAAAAAAAAAATCCAGGCTGGAACAGTTCAGAATGAACAGGTTGGAGAAGAAAATGAACACCTGTTACAGGATTGGCGTTGTCTGGCCTGGATTTGAACTCCTGATCCAGTCAGAGTGCTCCAAAAAAGGTTTGTAGGCACCAGAGCAGGGGTGTGGTGCTCTGGGGTGTACAAAATACCAGCAGGTTGTACAAAATACCAGCAGGTTGTATGAAATACCAACAGGTTGTATAAAATACCACCAGGCTGTATGAAATACCAGTAGGTTGTACAAAATACCACAAATTGTAGAAAATAATACCAGCAGGTTGCATAAAATAATACCAGGTTGTACAAAATACCAGCAGGTTGTATGAAATACCAGCAGGTTGTATAAAATAATAGCAGGTTGTATAAAGTACCAGCAAGTTGTACAAAATGCCAGCAGGTTGTGGAAAATACCACCGGGTTGTATAAAATAATATCAGGTTGTATAAAATACCAACAGGTTGTATAAAATACCAGCAGGTTGTATAAAATACCAGCAGATTGTATGAAATACCAAGAGATTGCATAAAATACCAGCAGGTTGTACAAAATACCAGCAGGTTTTATAAAATATAATATAATATATATATATAATATAATATAATATATATATATAAATATAATATATATATAAAATATAATATAATATATATATAAATATAATATAATATATATATATATAATATAATATATATATATATATATATATATAAAATAATATAACCAGCAGGTTATATGAAATACCAGCAGGTTGTATAAAATACCACAAGTTGTATAAAATACCACCAGCAGGTTGCATAAAATACTACCAGGTTATATAAAATACTACCAGGTTATATAAAATACTACCAGGTTGTATGAAATACCAGCAGGTTTTATAAAATACTACCAGGTTGTATGAAATACCAGCAGGTTGTACGAAATACCAACAGGGTGTAAGAGGAGAGGAAATTCCTGCTCTGCTCCAGCCTGGGGTTTGAGCTCACCTGTTCTGCTCAGGTCATCTACAAATCACTTTGTCAGCTCAGTTTGTGTTTGATTCAGGGCTGGAGCACCAGAAAGAGGCACAAAGGTGCTTAAACCTTGAATTCCTCCCTCTAAAACATCTTTTGGGTGGTGGTAGCGAATCCTTTTGAAATTGAGGTCCCTGAACAAGCTCTTAAAACCCCACAAAATATCCCAGTGCTTTGTCACAAAATTGCCACGATTGAGGTAAAAATGATATCGGCTCTGTGTTCTGCTCCTGTATTTCCAAAGTGCTCCAAAGGATTTTTTAAATCAGCATTCAGTGCTGCAACACAGACTTTGAATGCCTGGAGCTCTTGTAAGAGGCATTTTATTTCTTTTTTTTTAAGTTTGTGGCAATCAAACCGTGAATCTGCTGAAATCTATGGCAACAAACGTTAGCAGGGCTGTTCTCTGTGGGAGAAAAAAGCAACTGGAGCTGGTTAAATTGGGATTTAATTCCAAGCAATAATCAAACACAAACTGTTCTGGTGGGAGGAGTCCCTGCCCGTGGCAGGGGTTGGAACTGGACGGGCTTTGAGGTTCCTGGAGAAGCTCTGACTCTTTCCAAGGTTATTGAAGTGATAATCCCCTAAAATAATGAGGTGACACCTCTATTATTTATTCTTTTGCCCAAACTTTCTCCCCGTTCTGGCAGAACCAGCCGGGCAATTTGATTCTCAAAAAGAATCTTTAAAAGAAGAGATAAATGACAGAACCACTGACATCCCTCAGCTTCCTCCCCCACAGCCAGGGGGGCAGAGTGGGATCAGGGACAGCGGGATGGGATCTGTGCCCACCCCAGCATCACCCAGGGAGGAATTCCTGCAGATTCCCGGGACAAAGCCCAGATTCCCAATCAGCTCCAGGTCAAAGCCCAAATTCCCAGTCAGCCTTCACCCCTAGGATAAAGCCCAAAATCCCAGTCAGCCCCAGGATAAAGCCCAAATTCCCAATCAGCCCCAGTATAAAGCCCAAATTCCCAATCAGCCCCAGGATAAAGCCCAAATTCCCAATCAGCCCCAGGATAAAGCCCAAATTCCCAATCAGCCCCAGGATAAAGCCCAAATTCCCAGCCACCTCCAGGATAAAGCCCAAAATCCCAGTCAGCCCCAGGATAAAGCCCCTATTCCCAGTCAGCCCTTCCTTCATTCCAAGGATAAAACTCAAATTCCCAGTCACCCCTAGGACACAATCCAGATTCCCAGTCACTCCCAGAACAAAGCCCAGATTCCGAGTCACCCCCAGATTAAAACCCAGATTCCCAGCAGCTTTTATTCCCAGGACAAAGCCCAAGTTCCCAGTCACTCCCAGGACAAAGCCCAGATTCCCAATCAGCCCCAGATTAAAACCCAGATTTCCACCAGCTTTTATTCCCAGGACAAAGCCCAAATTCCCAGTCACTCCCAGGACAAAGCCCAAATTCCCAGTCACCCCCAGATTAAAACCCAGATTCCCAGCAGCTTTTACTCCCAGGACAAAGCCCAGATTCCCAGTCACTCCCAGGACAAAGCCCAAATACCCAGCCAGCCCCAGGACAAAGCCCAGATTCCCAATCAGCCCCAAATTAAAACCCAGATTCCCACCAGCTTTTGCTCCCAGGACAAAGCCCAAGTTCCCAGTCACTCCCAGGACAAAGCCCAGATTCCCAGTCACCCCCAGATTAAAACCCAGATTCCCAGCAGCTTTTATTCCCAGGACAAAGCCCAAGTTCCCAGTCACTCCCAGGACAAAGCCCAAATTCCCAGCCAGCCCCAGGACAAAGCCCAAATTCCCAATCAGCCCCAAATTAAAACCCCGATTCCCAGCAGCTTTTGCTCCCAGGACAAAGCCCAAATTCCCAGTCACTCCCAGATTAAAACCCAGATTCCCAGCAGCTTTTACTCTCAGGATAAAACCCAAATTCCCAGTCACTCCCAGATTAAAACCCAGATTCCCAGCAGCTTTTACTCCCAGGACAAAGCCCAAATTCCCAGTCACTCCCAGGACACAGCCCAGCTCCAGCCAGGATCACAGCTCACCCCACAGTGAGGAATTTATTTGGAGACAACATTCCTGGCGCTGGGGAATAACTGGATGAGACAGGAGAAGCCCGGGGCACTTCCCCGGGCCCATCTGAAGCGCTGAGGCAAAATAAAAAGGGATTTTCAGCCCGGGTTTATCTTCCAGCAGAACACATCAGCCTCACAGTGAGTCAGTGCTCCCTGACAGGTACAAAGGTCGATGTTTTCCCCTCCTTGAGCAGAGGAAACTGAGGCTGCTGACTCAAAAATCAGATTTCCAGTCGCAGGCTCGGCTGATTAATCATCATTTATGTCCCAGTTTTAGCATGAAACCCTGGAGCTGTTGGAAGGGTGAACTGGGGTTTCAAACGCTCTCCTGCTGAATTCCTGCCCAGGGCAATCCAGAACACCCTGAGGATGCTCTGGTACCCCAGAGTTTGGATTCAAATGTGACCTCTGGTCTAAAATAGAAAGCAAAGTAATTAACCTGCAGAATTCACTGCTGGGGTTATTCAGTGGAGCGATCCAGAGCTTCCAGAGGATCAGAATTCCCCACCCTGCTCCATCTCCAGCTGATCCCAGCAGAACTTCCTGCAAGGTTTGGGGTAAGAACACTCTGAAAATGTGATTTTACAGCACAGAATGTTTTGGTGAGCTCACTTCCCCTCTCCTCAAATCTGTGGTTTAAGTGTGACCGGGCACCGTGCTGAGGTAAAAACTCCAATTCCAGGCAAGGTGAAGGATCCTTCCCTTCATTTCCTCTAATTCAGCTTAATTGCAGGAGATTCAGTGTGATATTAAGCTTGGTGGCTCGGTAATGGTTTCAATTTTCTCTCTCAGCTTGAAGACTGCCTCACAAACCTCGGATGACAGGCATATCCTTCATCCCACTGACACAGAGTGATCTGTCAGAAATCCCAATTAATATTCCCAGGGGGGAGAGGGAAAGCGATGCCATTCAAATCAGGGTAAATCGCTCCAGTCAGGGTTTGGGATTCCTCCCTGTGAATCTCTCAGGTGTCATTCTGCACGTGGGAGGTGCAGCTGCAGTGAAACTTTGCCTGTTTGTGTTTATTTTGTTTATTTGCATTGTCCTTGTCCTGCCCTGCCTGTCCCCAGCCCTGCCCTGGCTGCCCACTGCTCCTTTCCCTGCATTGCTGCTTCCATCACTTCTGCCTTTCCCTCAGTGAAAAAATTGTTGATTTCCATGCATCCCATGAGCTGAAGATCTCTGATCATTTCTTATTTACATTTTAAAAGCCACCAAGCCCAACTCACAGCACTCTCTGCACACTTTGAAGAGGTTTTTCAGTGCCCAAATCACTTCTCTGCTGAGCTGGGTGGAGATCCAGGGATTGCAGAGGGCCGAGTGCTGCTCCTGCAATAAATTTCCTGGTTTTGTCAGGCAGAGGAGAGCGGGGTTTGATGCTGTTGTTAATCACAGTAATGGTAAACAAACCCTAATGCGAGGATGCATTAAAGGCAGTGACAAACAGCACAGAATGGGTGGCTGCGTTTGCTCATTATCCACTGAATAACCCCAGCAGTTAATGCCTTTGAAGGCTAATTGCTTTGCTTTCTATTTTAGACCAGAAAAGTCATATTTGAATACAAATTGGGCTGCCGTGTTTGTCGTGGAGCGTTATTTTTTTGTGACTAATTAACTTTATTTTGCAGAAGCCAATTGAACTCCAGGTTCAGCGCTGCTCTCTCCTTTTGGGGACACATTTAAAATCCCATCCAGGGATCCCAGGTGATCTGAAATGCTTTATTGGCTCTTAGACCCCTGCTTCAGATCACTCAAAAATCCAAGTGGTGCTGCCAAGGATTGTTTGTGGTGTGACTTGCAGTGATCTCTGTTGTTTGCAGAGCAAACCCATGAAACACGGACATTTTTATCAAATATTGCTCAAGAGAGATCATTTCAGGCACTCCAGTTAAATCTTTCTATTTGCCACATTTGTTCTTTTACAAAAACAGTGGGGGGCTGGAAAAGAATGGGTTGGTTTCTAAAGATTGAGTTTTGGGAGGTTTCTCCCCTCTGTAAATCACAAAATCTTGTGACTTTTGCCTGATCCTCACCCTGTCCCCAGCCCAGAGCCCTGAGTGTCACCTCCAGGAATTCCTGGGACACCTCCAGGGATGGGGATCCAAACCTCCCTGGGCAGCTCCAAGGCCTGAGCCCCCTTTCCATGGGGAAATTCCTGCTGATGTCCAAGATGAGCCCCCCCTGGGCAGCCTCTGCCAAGGCCTGAGCCCTCTTTCCATGGGGAAATTCCACCCTGAGCCTCCCCTGGGCAGTTCCCATTCCTGAGCACCCTTTCCATGGGGAAATTCCACCCTGAGGCTCCCCTGGCCCAGCCTGAGGCCGTTCCCTCTCCTCCTGTCCCTGTGTCCCTGGGAGCAGAGCCCGACCCCCCCAGCTGTCCCCTCCTGGCAGGGACTTGTGCAGAGCCAGAAATTTCCCCAAACCCCATTTTCTCCAGGCTCAGCCCTCTTTCCCTCAGCCCCTCCTAGAGCTCCAGAACCTTCCCCAGCCCCGTTCCCTGCCCCGGACACCCCCAGCCCCTCCCTGTCCCTCAGTGGCCGCTGTGACCTCCCCAGTGCCAGCACAGAGGGACAATCCCTGCCCTGCTCCTGCTGCCCACACCATTTCTGTCACAAAATTTCTGGGTTTTTAGGCCTGTGGCACCCTGGCTTGTCCACACAGGTGAGCTCAGTCCCTGCAGGTGCTTTAACCCGAGGGAATGATGCATTTTTAACAAACCATAATTGCAGCACACATTTCCATGGCAGGGAGCTCATGCACAGCTCAGTGCCTGAAGACATTTCCTGATTTTAGTTCATCTTTTGATAATTCTCTTTTGCAGCTCCAAACACACTGAAAATCCTTCCCAACAGGAGAACAGGAAATGCTCCCCACTCCAAAACTTTGGTCCTTAGTGAATTTTATTGTCTGAGTGGCATTTTGGGCATGAGGAAAGTCTTGAATTTATTTAAACCCCAAACACATCCCAGTGAGGCGTGTCCTGAGCTGACCTGCCAGTTTTATTTTTTTTCTCTGTTTTTTTTTTGGAAATAAGTGCCACAGGAGCAGCAAAAGAACTTCTTTTGTCCTGTTTAATTCTGCATTTGCTGAATTCCACCACAATTCCTGCCAGGTGTTGCTGGAGAACCTGGCTCTGCCAGCCTGGGCGTGCAGATGTTCCAGGCTCCACTTGCCAACTTCCAGGAAGATTTTTCTCTCCCGGCCTGGGTTACTAAGACAACAGCTCCACTCGATTCTTTGAAGCCAATTCATGATTTGAGCGAGCAGAACGAGTCCTTCTGCCACTCCTCGCAGCTCCTGCAGTCATTTTTAGCTCTCATTGCCCCGGGGTGGTTGCAGGGTGCTGAGTTGTTAATTCTGCAGCCTCTGTGTTCTCTGCAGCTGCTCGGGAGGTGCTGCAGATGCTGCTGGAGCAGCTCTGAGTGACATCCCGGGCTGGGATGCTGCAGTGTGACAGCCTGGGCCCAAAAACCAGATTTTTTTCTGGATTTCTGGCGCATATTCATGAACAAATCCATCAAAAGGAGGTGGCAGCACGTTGTGGTTTCAAATGATTGTGATTCACTTCACTGTAACGTGATTTTTGTAACAGGCACTGCACTGAGAATCAAACTGCAGGAGGAGAACAAACACATTTGGCTTCAGAAGAATTTCTTTAAATGTCCTGAAAAGCAAAAAATGAATGATCCTTAGGGAATCTGGGAATGTGGCTGGGCTGCAGAAATTCAGCGTTCCTGCATCGTTGTCAGTGATGGATCAGAGGGATCCATGGACTGATTTTAGTCCCTCCAACATTCAAAGAGAAGGCTCTGAGTGTATAAATTCACAAGGACTCACCTTGAATGACCAAAATTTGAATTTCAATACTCTTAAGTAACCCTTTAGAGTCCTATAATAATGATATTTTGAGGTTTGAACACAATATTTGAGTTTCAGCACATTTGTTGTGGGTTATGGAGAACACAGGTTCAGTAATTCCTCAGCATTGAGTTTTATAACAATTTCTGACCTTTTTGCCTCAGTGCCTTTTGCCACCCAAATTCACTTGCTATTAATATTCATATAACATTTAAACTGCTTTGTAAACTACTGGTGGAAAAAATGTGAGCATAAAGTGAGACAGATGTGCCTGGCCACAAATAATGACAGAGTGAAATTTGAATTAATGTAACATTTAAATATCAGTGAGGAAACAGAGGCGCTGCTGACAGGTCTTGTTAATGCTGGGCAGGGCAGGTTTCTCTGCCTGGCTTCGTTGGTTTAATTTATGAATTTATAAGTGTGAATTTTGTATTTTTTGTGCATTTATTTTGTGTATTTATAGCTGTGCCTCTCTGTGCTGCTGTGTGTGTTCCCCCAGGCAGGACAATGAGTCCCCAGAGCCAGGTGAGCAAAGTCACCCGTGTTAATGAACCCCCATTCGAATTAATTGATGTGAGAGGCTCAATTTGCAACGTTTTCTGTGCCAATTGCAGGGAAATCGAGGATAATTGGGTGCTGAGGGGTTCTGCTGAGTTCCTGGGGAAGGAAGGGCTGCACATCCCACCCACTGCAGGAAACATTCAGTTCATGGCAGCTTTGTTGGAAAATTCGGTCAACTTTGGGTGATAATGAAAATAAAATGTGATTGAGATATTCTGCAGTCAGAGCCCCTGAGTTTGTGCATTGCTTTTGGGCGACCTGGCACAAAATTGAAATAAAATCTGGCAAAATTTCTGTTTCCTGCACGGGGAGGAAGACAAAAATTCCACCCTTCCCTCCTTCCCAAGCATGGGGACACTTTGGCTTTTCCTGCCTGCAGTCCTGGGGAATGCTCTTTGTTTCCCAATTTTATTTTATTCAGGTGCCCAAACGTTCCTGCAAATTTAACCCTGC
>JAJEOU010000896.1:97286-115367 GCA_021534815.1 Acrocephalus arundinaceus
GCCAGGGAAAGTGCACTGCCAGGTGAGGCACTGCCAGGGGAGGGACTGGCAGGTGAGGGGGATTACCAGGGGAAGGGCACTGCCAGATAAAGGGCACTGCCAGGGAAGGACTGCCAGGGAAAAGGGGCTGTCAGGTAAAGGGGGCTGTCAGGGAAAAGGGGCTGTCAGGGAAAAGGGGCTGTCAGGTAAGGACTGCTAGGGAAAGGGGACTGCCAGGTGAGGGGGCTGCCAGGGAAGGGGCACTGCCAGGGAAAGTGCACTGCCAGGGAAAGGAGACTGTCAGGGAAGGGACTGCCAGGTGAAGGGCACTGCCAGGGAAAGGGGATTGTCAGGGAAAGGGGATTGTCAGGGAAAGGGGATTGCCAGGGAATGTGCACTGCCAGGGAAGGGACACTGCCTGGTGAGGGGCACTGCCAGGGAAAGAGGTCTGCCAGGGAAAAGAGGATTGCCAGGTGAAGGGCACTGCCAGGTAAAGGGGACTGCCAGGGAAAAGGGGTTGTCAGGTAAAGGGGACTGTCAGGTGAGGGGGACTGCCAGGTAAAGGCACTGCCAAGTAAAGGGCATTGCCAGGGAAAGGGACTGCCAGGTAAAGGCACTGCCAGGGAAAGGGACTGCCAGGTAAAGGGCACTGCCAGGTTAAGGCACTTGCCAGGGAAAGGGCACTGCCTGCCATGCCCGGCCACCTCCCCAGGGTGGCACTGAGCCTGCACCACTGCCCTGCCATGCCCAGGGTGGCACTGGAGCTGAACTGTTACCCTGCTGGCTGGGGACAGGAGTGTGTCACACCCTGCCACTGCCCAGGGTGGCACTGAGCCTGAACTGTCACCCTGTACAGTGTGTCACACCCTGCCCAGGGGTGGCACTGAGCCTGAACTGTCACCCTGTACAGTGTGTCACACCCTGCCCAGGGGTGGCACTGAGCCTGAACTGTCACCCTGTACAGTGTGTCACACCCTGCCAGAGGTGGCACTGAGCCTGAACTGTCACCCTGTACAGTGTGTCACACCCTGCCCAGGGGTGGCACTGAGCCTGAACTGTCACCCTGTACAGTGTCACACCCTGCCAGAGGTGGCACTGAGCCTGAACTGTCACCCTGTACAGTGTGTCATACCCTGCCCAGGGTGGCACTGAGCCTGAACTGTCACCCTGCTCGCTGGGGACAAGGGTGTGTCACACCCTGCCACCTGACCAGCTCCAGGATACAGGGAGGGAGGCAGGGATGCTCCAGGAGCTGCTTCAGGATAGGATGCAGGTTAGGAGGATGCTCCAGGAGCTGCTCCAGGGAAGGAGGGATGCTCCAGGAGCTGCTCCAGGATAGGATACAGGTTAGGAGGATGCTCCAGGAGCTGCTGCCAGCAGTCACTCAGCGCTGTCCAGGGGACACCCAGTGGTCCCCGAGTGCCCGGATGGGTGTGGGAGGGATCCCAGCACACCAGGAGGGCTCTGTGGGGAGCAGCTCTGCCCCCTGGGCATCTCACAGGGTTCAAATCTGAGCTCCAGGCTCCTGAGAGAGGGGGGAACTGCAGCGCCTGATGTGCAGCACTGATGCCTTGTGCTTCTCCTGGAGCAGGAGATGCTCAGCCCTCAGAGGAGCTGGGCCAGAATCAGCACCGTGGAGTTGTGTTTGTTTTCAGAATTAAAAACCTAACCACAAAAAAAATCCAAAAAACCTCCAAAAAAGCCTTAAAGGAAATATTTCTCCTACTTCTTTCTTTCCAACACTAGAGGGGGCAGGCAGCACACGGAAAGCTCCATCCAGAGCAGGGATGGAAGGTGAAAGCAGCACCTCACGCCTGGTCAGAGCTGTTCCATGATGAGGATGTGGGAAGAGGAGCTGCAAGTGGCACAGTCTGTGCCTTGGCCCTCTCCTTTTCCCTTTGCTGTGCCTTTCCCAGAGCCCTTTATTAAATCAGTGATTCAGCACGGAGCTGGCCCGGGATAAATAGACTGCATGGGTACAAACCCTTGTTTTATAGTTAGAAAAAATACCTTGCTTGTTAGACTGGGAAAAAAAGATCTAAAAAAGCATTTTTGCATTTTAAATGTAAGTCAGAACTTTGAAAAAAAATTAATTTGCTTTGTACAAGTTTCTATTCTGAAGGAAGCAATAAAGAAAATCTGTGTGGACATTTCTGAGCTGGAGCAGCAGGTTAATCAGGGTTAGATTTAATTAATGAATCTGTGTGATAATTACTGTGATTAACTGGGCTTGTCCTGCTTTTTCCTGGCTCTCTGAAGATGTTTCCAGCCCGCTGAAGCTCCATCGCACGGACACTTTCCCAGCCTACAGGTCGGAGCACCGATAAAATCCCAGGAAGAACTTTACAAACTCTTTGTCCTCTGACCAGCTGCCCCAGTGGATGCCAGTGGTGATGACAGCTGAGGATGGATGTGCAGAGAAGTTCAGGCTGGACGGGAAATTCTTGCAATACAAAAGATTTTTTTAAACTTTTCCAAAAGCAGAAACTCTTCTGTGGATATTGGGGAGAGGAAGCAAACCACCAAACCCTCTGGTGCATCTTTTATATCCCACAGCTGGACAGAGAAGAAATCCCTCCCTGAGCACTCCCCACTGATTTTGGATGATGGGTTTGATGTAAATACGTGAGGCTCCTGCTGTTGTGTGGTTATTTTGTCTCCTGGCACGGCCGTGTCACCCTGGTTTGTGGCAATGCTGATCTTTCATTATTCCCATTATTGTTCCCCACTCCTGATCTCTGCAATGGTGACCAGTTTGAAGCAGCTCTTGGACACAATTTTTTCCTGTTTGAAGACTTGATTGATTTCTTTGAAGCGAATCTCCTCTTCCCTGTATTTATTTCCATCTCTGTAAACACTGAAAATAAAAAAACCCACACAATTTGTGGTGCAGTGCCTTTTGTCATTCCGTTAGCACAAGCTGATTTTCTTCTAGCCCAGAATCATGGGCTGAGGCTTTGAGTTCAGAATAGCAAAAGGTAAATGTTGAATTTCTCTGGGCTTGATATTCCTGAGCCTGGGAGAGTTTTTACCTTGCTAAATTTTAGGCTCTTTTCCCAAGGGAAAACTTCCAACAGTTTTATTTTCTTAAAACATCTTTCTCTTTTTCCTAAAACATTTCTAAGTGGGCAGTGGGTTTTTTTTATAACAATCTTCCCCAGCTGTTGTTTCTTATTACTTAACCCATAGAAAGAGATGTCAGTCCCACTGACATAAATACCTTTTTTAGAAAGGTATGCTATAAAAGAAGCAGAAAGATTGTACATAAAACAGTAAAAACTGGAGTCAAACTGTCTTTATTTATTTTATAATATTTATTATATATTACTGTGACAGATTTCCAGGTGCAGGAGCGTTGGAACAGAACTGGAGGGGCAGGAGGCTCTCAGGGAAGCCAAACCCTGTGAGAGGTGCAGGTAAACCATGAGTGTTTTCCCAGCTTTTAAACACTCTGGGAATCTTGCAGGTGAAAGGAGGGAGGGATTCATCTGCTCTGAGCCACCACAAAACTCTTTTTTTTTTTTTGTGCTGGTGAAATGAATTTTTGGTTTTCCAGCCACAGGATATAGGGAATAAGCAGGAGTAGCTGGGCTTGCTTCTGTCTCAGTCATGGTGCCTTGGGAAGGGTGAGCTGGAACAGAGATGGGCAGAGCTGGAGAATAAAGTAGGGATTTATTGAAAGGGCTTTAGGGACACCTTGGGCAGGACAGGGCCTGGCCAGGGCCACAGCCAAGGTGGACCCAAAATGGGCACAAAATGGTCACAAAATGGACCCAAAATAGATACAAAATGGACTCAAAATGGTCACAAAACTGATGACCCATCACAATAAATAATTTTTTTCCACAATTTTATAAAATTTCCAAAATTTTATAAGTTTTGGTCCATTTACACATTGGGGTTGAATTGTCCAATCCCAGCTCCAGGCTGGGAGCTCCCATCCTTCTTGTTCCTCCCTCCAGCCACCCTTGTTTGTGCTGTTGGGCTGAAAGTTGTCCTTGGTGTGCAGCAGGACAAGGATTTGTTTTGTGTCCCTGCTGTGTGCAGAGAGCTGAGTGACACTGACTGTGAGCTCAGAGCTGCACCCTGGGCACCACAGAACCTGAAATAAATGAAAATAAAACTTCATCCATCAGCGGGGCGCGATGCCGGCGGCTGCCGCGGGATGCCAGCCTTGTCCTGGCAATGGGATCCGCACCCGGGGCCGTTTTTTCGGGCAGAAAAACCCCAAAAAAGTGCCACACTGGGGTTGGGTTATCCCTGCCCTGTGACCCCTTCCTGCATCCCCTGCCCCCGCTGGGGACAAAGGGAGCGCCCGGGGGGTTCCCCGAGGGATTTGGGGCTGTGGGAGGAGTTTTGTGTGCTCAGGTGAGGAATTCAGCGATGTCCCCATGAGCCCGGGGCTCCAGGCTCTTTTCCAGTCCCTGTCAGTGTCCCAGGCCAGGCTGGGCAGGGCTGGGAGCACCCGGGACAGTGGGAGGTGTCCCTGCCATGGCAGGGGTGGGATGGGTGGGATTTGGGGTCCCTTCCCACCCAAACCATCCCAGGATTCTGTAAGATTTCATTTTTCCCGTCCTCACGATGGGAATGCCAACCTGCAGTGCCCAGGAGAATCCTGCAGCACAAACCCGACCATTTCCAGAAAAAATGGGATAAGGGCCACGTAAAGCAGTGAAGGGAAGGATTTGGTCCTATGGGACAAATTGTGTGTTAAAGGACACATAAAAATGAGATTTAATTACCTGTGCTCATTCAGATGCTTTAGTTGGGATTTTTTGTTTTGGTTTTGGGTTTTGTTTTTTTTTTTTGGGAGGGGGGGTTGTGGGTTTTGTTTGGTTTGGTTTGGGGTTTGGGTTTTTTGTTGTTGTTGGGGTTTTTTGTTTGTTTGTTTGGGGGCTTTTTGGTGGGGTTTGTTTTGTTTTTTGTTTTTGTGGGGGTTTTGGTTTGGTTTGGTTTGGTTTGATTTGATTTGGTGGGTTTTTTTTGTTTGTTTGTTTGGTTTTTTTTGAGAATTTCTCCCAAGCCACCGTTAAAATCTGGGAATTGCTTTAATTTTTGTCTCTCGGATTTCTGGGCTGACTTTCCCTGACCTTGTGCCCTCTACTTTTATATTCTGCTATTAACAAATTGTTAATATTCTGATATTAACAAATCTTACCAAGTGCAAGGAAGGGCCTTTTCTTGTTGCTTTAATGAAATCCCCATTTTCTTTGGAGTCCAGGTGCTTTCCCTGCCCTTGGCAAGGGCTGCCAGGGCAGGGTTACAGCTGCCACTGCCCTGGGAGCAGCAGAAATTGTGGGAAGCAGGACACAGCCAAGCCATGACGGGGATGTGTAATTCCTGCAAGGCACCTTTTAGCTGGATGTGTGAGAAGAAAATAAAAACCCAAACCTCTTTTATAACACTCTGGTTCTGCCAGGGACAACTTTTACCCTGGGGATGGGATTCATTCCATCAGGGAGGGAATTCTGAGCTGTCAGCCCGAGCAGTGATGGGTATAAACCATCTAAAAGTATTTGTGCCATTCCTGATGAGAGCCTTTAATCATTCCACAGCTCAGGGCAGGCAGGGATATCCTGATTTTTTTTCTTTCTGTGCAGATATATCTGTGTTGTGCCTTTTTGGTCATTATTTTAAATAAATAATTTGTAAGTCCTACGAGGAGTGGCTGAGGGAGCTGGGGGTGCTCATCCTGGAGAAAAGAGATGGAATAAAGATTTATAAATATCACTCGGGGAATTATTTATTATTATTATTATTATTATTTATTTTATAGTAAATAAATTTATTAATTTATATATTAATTAAACACTCCTGGTCTCTGCTGTGCCCACAGCACTCACAGCATAAAAATCTTTGGTTTTGCCCACAGTCAAACACAGAATGAGGGCATTGAGCCAAAGGATGAAAAGCAACGTCAGCCACAAAAAAATCTGCAGAGTGCCAATAATTCAAGAACACCTGTGCCTGCTACATCAAATATTCCTGACTCTTTGCTCTGCAGTGGAACCATGAGATGCAAGCAGAAGGTGTGCTGAGATACTGCTCTGGAGCCAGCAAATCGCTGAGGACCTAAAATCAGCTGCTACTTCAGTTATCCTTGGCAGGGGGATGGAGCTGTGGCTAAAATTGATGTTGAGTTGTGGCTGTAAACAGGAAATGAGAAATTAAAAAAATCCACAACACGCTGGGACAGAAAAATAAAAGCAGATGATTCTGATTCTCTGATTAACCCAGGTGAGACAAATGTTTGGAGCTGTGCAACTTTTCCTGTTAAATTTTGGGGTTTAACATGAGAGCTGGTGTCTGGGTTTGGTAGCTGGGTGCTCTCTGCTGAGGCTGGCACCTGCCTGGGCTGCTCAGGGGTTAGGTCGGCACAGTTCTCACTTGTTTTCCACCATGGAACCATTCAGATGCTTCTGAAAGTAAAATTTGGAGGCCAATTAATCAGAAATTTGGACCCTCCTTAATCAGAGGAGCAAACCCCAGGCTGTCCTGCCAATACACACACATTTATTTTCCTGCTGTGCAAGGTGCAGAATTGCTTGCCCAGGTGTTCTCCCTGTTGCTGATCCCTGCTTGTGGGAGCTCCTGGCTCCTTCTTGCTCTAAGGTCAGGGCAAATAAAAATCAAGAGACGTTGTTTCCTGCAGTCACACTCCGAAATTTATTGTCTTTATCTATTACAGACTCACGGGACGTGAGCTCTCTCTAACAAGCTGAGAAATTGAGGTGAAATGGTGTCTACCCAAGGTTATTTAAGTCCTAATCATCCAATAAACAGTTGACACCTCTATTATTTATGTTTCTAACCTAATTGTGATCACTGGAAATCTGCAATGCAGACCTCTTGCACCCAATAATAAACAACTTAGATCTGTGAAGAAGAAGAAGGTGCAAGAAAGAATGAACCAACACCTTTCCTGTGAGCTGCAGTGGCAGATGGTGAAATTCCCTGTATCCCCTCGGAGCAGGGCAGGAGGTGCTGACTCCTCCACCCTGCACCAGAGTTCTGGGGGGGCTGCAGAGAGGATGGAGCTGAGCCAGAGCCCCGCTCATCACACAGATCCTGCTCATTCCAAGCAGGATTTTCCCCTTTTTCCCTCTCAGTTTGGTTGGTTTGTGAAACGTGGGCGGAAATAAAACTCCACAACTATTGACAGTTGTTAGAGCAGTGTGGATTTAATCAGCTGAGGTGGGTGAGGAATAATTTCACCAGAGACACACATCCCCACCCGAGGGTCTTTCCCTTATAATTCCCCAGGGTTTTACATATGCAAAACATTGCACAACCCACTCATGCATATTCATTCCCTGACCCCACCCATCATTGCCTTATATGGTAATTAACACCACGCCCATCTGGGCATGCTCAGTTTGTTGTGGTGTCTTTTGGGGTCTCAAAGGATGAAGGAAATGGAGTCTTCTTCAATGAACTCTTCACTTTTATCTCTTCTGTGCAAATTCTGGCTCTCCTTGGCATCTTCTCAAGGGGATACTCAGTTTATGCTGGCTAAGAGTCCGTGTTCTTTTCTTTATCTGCATTTTTAGCCTTGTCCCGAGATTTTCACATTTTTATTACCACCAAGGAGCCCCAGATGCTTTAAAAGATACTAAAGGTTAACAGACACAGCATTTGGTATCCACTAAATGCCTTCTAAAATGCAATTTAATGTATGTTCTGAAGCACTGTTTGAAATACATTCTCACATTCAGAGGCCCACGATAAAGGATCCTCTAAAATTCTCAAATCTGTCTCAGTTTGGGGGTAACCAGTTCCTCTCTGGGTATTGCAGAGCCTGGTCCCCGTGGTTTGAAGTGTCCTGAGAGCTCAGGGTTTATTTCTCACTGAAGTGCTGCTCTCCCCATTAACTTCCATCACTTCAGCTGTCACGTTTGCGTTTATTCACTCCCAGGAAAATGAGTTTATCCCCCTGGCCTGTGCAGTGGGGAGGCAGTGATTAGCCACGCAATCAGGAGATGCTGATCTCCATAGAAATCCTCTCCTTTCTGACATCAATGGCAATTATGCACCCTCAAACTGTGTTAGTTCCACTCCTCAGGCAGCCACTGCGGGGACACAGGCAGAGGAAAAGGCTGAGCTGATTTCAGAGTGCTCAGAATCAGGGCAGGAACCTGCAGGAATTCTGTCTGCAGGGCTGGAGCAGGGAAAGAGCAAAGCAAAGCCTCTCCTCTTGGAGCTCTCCCACTCTGGAGTGTTGTCGTAGGACACGAAATAAGGACCCAAAACTCCAATCTTCTCAGAAGGCAAAAAAAAAAAAGGCTTTATTTAAAATTCTTCCTGATCTTTTATGATCTTTTATAAGGTACTCGATACAAACGAAATATGATTGGTGCATAAACTCCAATCTTCTCAGAAGGCAAAGAGAATAAAAGTCTTTATTTACAATTCTTCCTGATCTTTTATAAGGTACTTTGATACAAACGAAATATGATCGGTGCATAAGAACAACACCTCTCTAATTCCATTGGTTAAATTACAGAAATTGAGAACAGCACCTGGAGAGAGGTTGTTGTGAGAAAGGAATATTGTTTTTACATAGAATGTGATGAGAAAGATAATTATTTACACCAGGTTGTTGTGAGAAAGGAATATTGTTTACTTGGAATGTTATCAGAAAAAATAGTTATTTACACCAGGTTGTTGTGAGAAAAGGAATATTGTTTACTTGGAATGTGATCAGAAAAAAAGAGTTATTTACACAAAGTTGTTCTGAGAAAGGAATATTGTTTACCTAGAATGTGATCAGAAAAGGTTATTATTTACACCAGGTTGTTATGAGAAAGGAATATTGTTTATTTAGAATGTTATGAGAATGTTATTTACACAAAGTTGTTTTGGGAAAAGAAAACTGTTGAAAGTTTTCTCTCAGGAAAGAGCTGGCGATTGTTAGCAAGCTGAAAATCCTTTCAGGCTCAGAAAATCAGGCCCACACTGGAGCAGCTCCAAACCAACAACCTGCTCCAGCTTTTGGGGAATGGATTGAAATAATGGATCTGGTTTAGTGCTGAACACCTTCACCACTGAAGGCAGTGCTGTTCCTTGAGCTCCCAGGGAATTCCACTTCATTTTGTCTTTATTTCTGTGCCTCTGACTCTGTGGGTGGTGTTGTTGCACTGGAAAAAACCACAAAAGCGACTCTGATGTGTTTGACTGATCAATCACCCCAACAAAATAAAAATTGTTCCAGAGGGCCCATCCACATCAGCACACATAAATCTAATTCTTAAATATGTAGTGGAGCCTTTCCCAAGAGGAGGCTCTGGAGCTGTGCAAATGTGTAAGAATAATTAATTACCAGGCAGGAATGGACTCGTATTGTGTGTGAGGGCTAATAAAACATGTGTAAAAATAAAATATACAGAATTAAAAACGTGTGGAACCCAGAGGTGTCTGTGGGGCAATGGGAGCTGGGCAGGGATCTCAGGCAGTGCCAGTGTAATGTTTAATATCCACAAAAAGGGAAGTGCAGGGGTTTATTTGAATGGCATTTTCTGGATGGAACAGCTATTTGTTTTCCCAGCTCATATTTTAGACAAACAAAAACACTTTATTTCCTCTTTCCCAAGAGATCCGGCTTTATTGTTGCTGCAGAAAAAGCCATTTCTTCTTTTAGGAATTGCTGCTGAGCATATGATTGAGGTTTGAGGTATTAAATATCATTGCCCTGCCTGTGTGTGAGCTGGAGATGAGAACAAATTTCCTGAAAACATCTCCAGTGCCCTCTTCTCTGCCTTTTACCTTCTCCAGGTTCTGCCCCAGCCCTGCTGCCCCTCAGCCTTTCTGTGCTGTTTGTTTTGTGCTCGGTGCAGCAAAGATCTCTGAATGATGTGCAGGTGGAGGTTTAACCCAAATCTAAAACCGCACGAACCTCTTCCAATCTTGTGGAAATAGAGTAAAAGCTGGTCTGTCATTTCTGCTAAGTGCAGCTAACAAACAATCTGTGAGTTCTCATGTGAAGCTGTTTGGAGAATGAGAAGTTCCTTTAACACAACAATCCATTCTGAGGGTGAAAAATAAATGTACCTGTAATAACGAGGGATTTGTCCCATGAGAATCAGTATATAATATAATATAATATAATATAATATAATATAATATAATATAATATAATATAATATAATATAATATAATATAATATAATATATATATATAAAATAGATCATATAATATATAATATCTACTCTGAGGGTGAAAAATAAATGTACCTGTAAGAACAAGGGATTTGTCCCATGAGAATCAGCATATTATATATATATATATATATAAAAATATATAAAAATATACATAAAAATATGTATATAATATTATCTATTCTGAGGATGAAAAACAAATGGACGTGTAATAACAAGGGATTTGTCCCATGAGAATCAGAATATAATATAATATATAGATAGATAGATAGATATGTAAAAAGATAATATAATATATATAAAATATTATCTATTCTGGGGGTGAAAAATCAGTGCACCAGCAATAACGAGGGATTTGCCCCATGAGAATCAGTATATAATATAATATATAGATAGATATATATATATGCAAAAAGATAATATAATATATATAAAATATTATCTATTCTGAGGGTGAAAAATAAGTGCACCAGCAATAACGAGGGATTTGCCCCATGAGAATCAGTATATAATATAATATATAAGTATATATATATAAAAAATAGAAGATATTATATATATGTATATAATATTATCTATTCTGAGGGTGAAAAATAAATGCACCTGTAATAATGAGGGATTTGTCCCATGAGAATCAGCATATAATATAATGTAATGTAATGTAATAAATTATAATATAATATAATATAATATAATATAATATAATATAATATAATATATATAATATTATCTATTCTGAGGGTGAAAAATAAGTGCACCTGTAATAATGAGGGATTTGTCCCATGAGAATCAGTATATAATATAATATAATATAATATAATATAATATAATATAATATAATATAATATAATATAGATAATATTATTTATTCTGAGGGTGAAAAACAAATGCACCTGCAATAATGAGGGATTTGACCACTAGAATCAGTGTATAATATAATGTAATATAATGTAATATAATGCAATGTAATATAATATAATATAATATAATGTAATATAATATAATATATACATATATATAAGGTGATATAATATATATCTAATATTATCCATTCTGAGAGTGAAAAATCAGTGCACCTGCAATAACGAGGGATTTGACCACTAGAATCAGAAAAGAAAATACACAAACAATCTGAGAATAGAGAGATTTGATGGACAAATAAAATATCTTTTACTAACCAATCGAATAATTAATAAAACAGCAATTAACCAATGAAGAAGTTGCCCTCAAGGTCTATAAAAACTGTATAAAAGACAGCATGGGACCAGGATAAAAAGCCTTCTGAAGAGATTCTTGTGTCACCCTCTGTCTCATGTCCACCCCAACAGTGACACAATTTCCCAATTTAAAGATGTTCAGTGGCTGATCAAAACCAAGTGGTTTTTGTTAGAATTCTTGAAAACTTTGTCCTGGCTGTGTCTCTCAAAGTTTTCCTGTAGCCAGTGAGATGATTTCAGCCTGCAGCACAGGGGGTGCTGCATTCCCTGGCTAATTTCCCCTTCAGAAATAGAGGAATATCCATTTAATGCAATTAATTTGGTTTTCCCCTCATTAAGGAAGGAGAGACACATCTGAGAATCAGAGGAGGGGACACAGGTGTGCTCTGAGGATGTGCAGGTTCCATAATGTCATTTTTGCTGTGATTTTAACCAAAATGCAATCCCTTCACCATAATATTAGCAGGATTTTTTGGCTGAAATATAAATTATAATTATATAAATATCTATAATATATAAAATAAATATAAATTTATATATATTTATAAAGTTATATCATTATTAAATCTTATTATTAATATAGAAATATATTATAAATGTTTATATATATATATATAAATATATAAATATTTATAATATATGAATAGCTGAGTCTGAGTTGTGGCAGCATTTTCATGGCCCTGTTCTCCTCCACTGGAAAGTTTCACATAGAGTGAAGTAAAGAAAAAAAAAATAATATCTTGGGGTTTTTTTTCCCTTAACTTTGTAATTTCCTGCTCCTTTGCAATAACATCTCACCGTGTCAAGCCTTGATTAATTCAATGAATTACAGCAGAACTGGAGCTGTCAGGAGGTTGCCAGTGTTGGTTTTGATTGATATTCAATTACTCCTCATGTAAACACCAATGATTTTAATGTCCTTATGCTCCACAGTTATTTATGAAACAAATTTCCTGCAGGAAGAGCTGGGACTGCTGGGCTGTCAGACGTGGCACGGGGGGGATTGGGATGGAAGGAAATTTGCTCAAACCCTTGGAAATTTGCTCACCAAAAGGACAGGAAAACCCTGGAGGTTGTGTCCATCACAACCCCCTTAGTAAATGTTTGTACACCCCTCTGATCCTGCCTGGGCTTTTCTACCTGGGCATTGGAATTTTTTTAATTTTATTTAATTTTTATTTTTATTTTTAAAGAAAAAAGAGCAGAAATGAGCCCTGAGCTGGTTGTGGAGTCCTTGTTCCCGTCCCTGAGCAATTCTCAGAATAATTCCAACACCAGCAAAAATTATTCTGAATTCTCACAATAATTCCAGCACCAGCAATAGTTATTCTGGATTTTCAGATTAATTCCAACACCAGCAATAATTATTCTGGATTTTCAGATTAATTCAGACACCAGCAATAATTACTCTGAACTCAGAATAATTCCAGCACCAGCAATAATTATTTTGAATTTTCAGATTAGTTCCAACACCAGCAATAATTATTCTGAATTCTCAGATTAATTCCAGCAATAATTATTATGAATTCTCAGAATAATTCCAGCACCAGCAATAATTACTCTGAATTCTCAGAATAATTCCAACACCAGTAATAATTATTTTGAATTTTCAGATTAGTTCCAACACCAACAATAATTATTCTGAATTTTCAAATTAATTCCAACACCAACAATAATTATTCTGAATTTTCAGATTAATTCCAGTACCAGCAATAATTACTCTGAATTCTCAGATTAATTCCAACACCGGCAATAATTATTTCGAATTTTCAGATTAATTCCAACACCAGGAAAAATTATTCTGAATTTTCAGATTAATTCCAACACCGGCAATAATTATTTCGAATTTTCAGAATAATTCCAACACCAGCAATAATTATTTTGAATTTTCAGATTAGTTCCAACACCAACAATAATTATTCTGAATTTTCAAATTACTTCCAACACCAGCAATAGTTATTCTGAATTCTCAGATTAATTCCAACACCAGCAATAATTATTCTGGATTTTCAGATTAGTTACAACACCAACAATAATTATTCTGAATTCTCAGATTAATTCCAACACCAGCAATAATTATTCTGAATTTTCAGATTAATTCCAACACCGGCAATAATTATTCTGAATTTTCAGATTAATTCCAACACCGGCAATAATTATTCTGAATTTTCAGATTAGTTCCAACACCAGCAATAATTATTCTGAATTTTCAAATTAATTGCAGCACCAGCAATAATTATTCTGAATTCTCAGATTAATTCCAACACCGGCAATAATTATTTTGACTTTTCAGATTAATTCCAACACCAACAGTAATTATTCTGAACTCTCAGAATAATTCCAGCACCAGCAATAATTATTCTGAATTTTCAGACTAATTCCAACACCAGCAATAATTAATCTGAATTCTCAGATTAATTCCAGCAATAATTATTGTGAATTCTCAGAATAATTCCAATACCAGCAATAGTTATTATGAATTCTCAGAATAATACCAGCACCAGTAATAATTACTCTGAATTCTCAGATTAATTCCAACATCAGTAATAATTATTCTGAATTTTCAGATTAATTCCCCAGCAATAATTATTCTGAATTCTTCGATTAATTCCAACACCAGCAATAATTATTCTGAATTCTCAGATTAATTCCAGCAATAATTATTATGAATTCTCAGAATAATTCCAGCACCAGCAACAATTATTCTGAATTTTCAGATTAGTTCCAACACCAGCAATAATTATTCTGGATTTTCAGATTAGTTACAACACCAGCAATAATTACTCTGAATTCTCAGAATAATTCCAACACCAGCAATACTTATTCTGAATTTTCAGATTAATTCCAACACCAGCAATAATTATTCTGAACTCAGAATAATTCCAGCACCAGCAATAATTATTTTGAATTTTCCGATTAGTTCCAACACCAGCAATAATTATTCTGAATTCTCAGAATAATTCCAGCACCAGCAATAATTATTGTGAATTTTCAGAATAATTCCAGCACCAGCAATAATTACTCTGAATTCTCAGAATAATTCCAACACCAGTAATAATTATTTCGAATTTTCAGATTAATTCCAACACCAGGAATAATTATTCTGAATTCTCAGATTAATTCCAACACCAGCAATAATTATTCTGAATTTTCAGATTAATTCCAACACCAGCAATAATTATTTAGAATTTTCAGATTAGTTCCATCACCAGCAATAATTATTCTGAATTTTCAAATTAATTGCAGCACCAGCAATAATTATTCTGAATTTTCAGATTAATTCCAACACCAGGAATAATTATTCTGAATTTTCAGATTAATTCCAACACCGGCAATAATTATTTAGAATTTTCAGATTAGTTCCAACACCAGCAATAATTATTCTGGATTTTCAGATTAGTTACAACACCAACAATAATTACTCTGAATTTTCAGAATAATTCCAACACCTATTGCTGCCCAATATCAAACAGCTCCATTTCTTGAGGACCAACATAAGGATCCAAGCAATGTTTTTGTCCCAGCACTGAGCCAATCACAGTGAGAGGAGCATGGAACTTTCTGGTTCTTCATCCTTAAAAGTTCAGGAGTGAAACTCAAACCCTTTCCTAAGGTGCTGAAGTGTGGGAGTGCCCTGCAGCATCTTCCTGTGCTGATCTCCCAGGTGCAGGGGAATTTTTGTGGCAGCTCAGAGTACGAGTTTGAAAGCTCCAGGCCAGTGAAAAGCTTCAGATTGCCCTGGAAATAAACACAAATATTTGAGAAGGGCAAAAATAGAATTCCTGAGCAGAGGATACACCGAGCTGTGTGTGCCCCAGGCTAATCGATCACCCTGACCTGGATCAGCTCACATTATTCCACAGCAAGGGAATCAATATTGTAAAAGTGAGGGAAAACCTGCTGGCAACAAGAAATGACCCCAAAATGGAGCTCCTCCCTCGCAGGCACCAGGGATTTTAGGGAGGCAGAGACAATCCAGATGTCACCAGTTAAGTTTGTTGGGTATTTCAAACTGAATTTGGGTTTTTTGTTTTTCTCCTGAGGTTTGATGAGAAGTTTCCCAGAGCAAGACTTGCCTGAGAGAATTCACTGCCAGGGGCAGGAAAATGGAATTATTTATTTTGGAAGCCAAACGAGCCATGGCTGCGGGGATGTGATTAACTGGCAGAGTTGTGGTGAGCTGTCCACCCCAAAGGTTAAAAAATGACTTTTATTTAACTCCAAATGAGTTTGCTGAACTCCAAACCTTGAACATTTGGGTATTTCAAACAAAACCACAGGCAGCCACAACCTCTCCATTCCAGAATATTTTATTTCTAAACCTCCACCTGTTGCATCTCTTGAGTGCTGAAGGGCTTTTCCTCCTAAAAACATTTTAAAAGATTTAGGGGCGAAGTGCTGCAGTTGAAATAAAATTATTTCCAGCTTCCCTGCCCGTTTGATGGGCAGGAAATGTGTCCTTAATTCAGATTCCAGGGAATGCCACAGGATTTAAAGCTTCCTGGAATCACCTTGATTGATTTGAAAATTAACAAATTATTGATGTGAAAATTAATAAATTCTCCTTAAACCAGCAGGGAAATCAGGGCTGGGATGACTCTGAGAAAAGGAGAGACTCCATAAGGGACAAATTGAGTTTATTGTTCATAAACTCCAGGGATTCAGGAATAAAGGGAGGGTTTGATGGGTGAGGTAAAAATGGGTGCAAGGAGGAAAAATCAGGAAGCTCTTGGTGCCAAGACAGCAGCAATGAGAGCTTTGGGGACCTCTCCTTGTCTTTAAATAACATTTAATACATTTAAATAACATTTATACATTTAAATAACATTGATTTTGATATGGTGGTTTTCCTGTAATCACTCTCCTGTGTTTTGCAAGAGGCTCCCATGGATTTGTTAATTAGTGCTCCATAAATTAGATTTGATCACGTGAATTTTAGTTTGAGATTCTCTCCTGATGTGGCTTTTGTTTACCTAAAACCCATAATTTAATCTTAATTCATAATTAGTCTCCTGTTAAACTTTGCATTTCTCCTCCCCTTGATCAAGTGATTTTTTTTTTTGAGATTCCCTCCTGATGTGGCTTTTTATTTACCTAAAATGTATAATTTAATCTTAATTCATAATTAGTCTCCTGTTAAACTTTGCATTTCTCCTCCCCTTTGATCAAGTGATTTTTTTTTTGAGATTCCCTCCTGATGTGGTTTTTTATTTACCTAAAACCCATAATTTAATCTTAATTCATAATTAGTCTCCTTTTAACCTTTGCATTTTTCCTCCCCTTTGATCACGTGAATTTTATTTTTGAGATTCTCTCCTGATGTGGCTTTTTATTTACCCTAAAATGTATAATTTAATCTTAATTCATAATTAGCTTCCTGTTAACCTTTGCATTTCTCCTCCCCTTTGATCAAGTGATTTTTTTTTGAGATTCTCTCCTGATGTGGTTTTTTATTTACCTAAAATCTAAAATTTAATCTTAATTCATAATTAGTCTCCTGTTAAACTTTGCATTTCTCCTCCCCTTTGATCACGTGAATTTTAGTTTGAGATTCCCTCCTGATGTGGCTTTTTGTTTACCTAAAATCTAAAATTTAATCTTAATTCATAATTAGCTTCCTGTTAACCTTTGCATTTCTCCTCCCCTTTGATCAAGTGATTTTTTTTTGAGATTCCCTCCTGATGTGGCTTTTTATTTACCTAAAATGTATAATTTAATCTTAATTCATAATTAGTCTCCTTTTAAGCTTTGCATTTCTCCTCCCCTTTGATCATGTGAATTTTATTTTTGAGATTCCCTCCTGATGTGGTTTTTTATTTACCTAAAACCCATAATTTAATCTTAATTCATAATTAGTCTCCTTTTAAGCTTTGCATTTTTCCTCCCCTTTGATCACGTGAATTTTAGTTTGAGATTCCCTCCTGATGTGGCTTTTTGTTTACCTAAAATCTAAAATTTAATCTCAATTCATTATTCATAATTAAGCTGCTGTTAACCTTTGCATTTTCCCTCATGATTTTCATGTAGGATGATGAAAAGTTCTCCCCAGCAGTGAAATTTTGGATTTTCCATCTTAAAAAGTGAAGGAAATGTGGTTTTACAGAGGGGAAAATCTTTTCACCTGGTAAGGAACAGTGATGGATTCAGCTCAGACACCCAGATCTGCTCTGTGCCACTAAAGCCAATTTGACAGGAACCACAGAAATTATCAAAAATATTAAAAATTATTAAATAATTATTAAAATTATTAATCTACTATTATTAATATCTCTCAGATATTAAAATTAAATTCCTGTTTTTATTGCCAAGCCTCAGGATGAGATTCAAGCACCATGATGTGATTTTGGGGGAGAGATCTCTTGTTTGTAAATGATTTTTTTTTCTTTTTTAACTGGGTGAACAAGAATTTATGGTGCTGTCAAGCTGTCACTTTTAACAGCAGGTTATTCATTTCTGAATTTCAAATCAAATCTCAGCAATAAAGCTGAAATGGAACGTGGTTGCTTTCATTAATCAGCTAAATTAGGGCATCGTTAGGAGGAAAAATAAAAATTTAAATTAAATATTGTAATAAACAGCTTTAAAAGCTTTTAGCTCGGATTTTAGTAACCACTGAAATTTGCTTTTTAAACACCAGGAAATTCTTCCAGATTGTTCATTTGAGGAACTTTGTTGAACAAGAAGGAGGGTTGGGTAATTTTGGAGTGTCTGGCACGAATCATAATCCTCTA